>WSYH01006048.1:28583-40513 GCA_036426205.1 Ascaphus truei | reverse complement strand
GGAGCAACAACTCCAACCAGAAGTCCCAAAGTCTCCCAGGTGCAGACGCCGGGCAAACCAGGAGCAAAAACTCCAACCAGAAGTCCCAAAGTCTCCCAGGTGCAGACGCCGGGCAAACCAGGAGCAAAAACTCCAACCAGAAGTCCCGAGGAAAGGAAGTTCCATGGAAGTTTGTAGCAGGGAGACTTTGCTAAATGACCCCTCTGGCTCTGGGGGACTGAGTGTCACAAACGGGCTTTCTGCCGCGGGGATCTCAGACTAAATGGCGCTTTTGTACTAACCTGAAATTTTAAGCGTCAAAAAGAATAATTGAATTTTTTGGTGCCTAGAATTCAGGCTGAGATAAGGGTACAAATGTCCCAGCGTAAACCCTATAAAGACTAATCATTGTTAGCGCAGTATTACGTTTCTATGGATCAATCCAGAATGTATTTGACGCAGCACAGATTTTACTATTATATTGGCTACAAAAATATATTATTTTCACCGTATGGCTACGATCAATAATATTGCACTAGTCATTAATATTTACTAATAGTAGTCAAAAATAAAATGTACACTTCATCCTGCTTTAATTGAGGAATTTAGGGGATGAGCGTCTCAAACCATGTGTATGAACAAAGTATGCGTCCTGTGTATGAATTCATCACACACAGCGCGCGGTTTCTGACGGTTGTGTTGCGTTTTAGCACTGAGATTATGACTTATACATTTAAAAAAGATATAATCTTAGTACCTGGGTCCCTAAGTCTCTACGAATCTGCCAGGGCAGCACTTCTGTGTTATACAGTAGTACGCAGCTCTGCTCCCTGGGGGGTAACCCCTTCTCTGCCACATGGGCAGTGCAGTATGATGTTGCCCACCTGACCAGAAAGGGTTAACACAGAATTTCTCAACTCCAGTCCTCAAGACCCCCGAACAGGCCAGGTTTTAGCTCAATCAGTGGCTCAGCCTTTGCCTTCACCCCCTGTGCTGTAGCAGGGATATCCCTAATACCTGGCCTTTTGGGGGTTCTTGAGGAGCGGAGTTGAGAGCCCCTCTGTTGGCAGCATTTAGTGTCGGGCGCTATAAATGGCAGAAGCCGCTATGAAGGAATGTGCTGATAGAACGTTTCAGGCATTGCTCAGTGCATGTCCCTGAGACAGTCACGTGACTGGATGCTGCTTTGTCCTGTACGGTCCGTGTCTGAGTCATTAATTGGCAGTGACATAGAAATTACAGGAAACCTGACAATCCAAAACTACAGTGATAAGCAGAAAAATAAGGCGTCGCTGCTAGTAACCACATAAAGCAGTGATTTCATGAAGTACCGCAGCATCAAATGGGACTAAGTATCTGGCCAGAAAATAACTAAATTGCTAGATTGTAACAATGTTTTTATTTTGTATACTGCATCTCCTTTTATAATGCAGTGACCCAGAAAACTATACAGTACTTGTATTGTTTGGAGTTTTGGGGTTATGAAGTACAGATTTTTATTGAATGTATGTACAGTAATATATAGTATGGAGACATTTGGAAGGCAGAATGATATATTTATACATTTATTTACCAGGAAGTAATTCATTGAGAGGTTTCTCTCGTTTTCTAGTATGTCCTGGGCACAGAGTTATGATGACAATTCAAGGTTATACGTTATATGAACAGAGGTCACACATTTAATATACAGATATTTCATGGACAGTTAGAGATAATATATGTTATGGGTGTATGTAACAGTTACAGACAATGAGAGACAGTTGAAGTTTTGAAAGAACTTAGACTGGTGGCGGATGTGAGAGTCACCGGTAGATTGTTGTTACGCCGGTGCTGCCCGCAGACCAGACTCGTCCCTTATACTGAGGTGGGGACGTACATGTGCACGCACCCGCAGCAGAAGGAGCATGCCCGGAGTGTGGTGTTTTGGCGTTGCAAGGCCAGGTGTGAAAAGGTGTAGCAATACTTGCCGGTACCGGTACAGAAGAGAAGAAGTCGTTGCCGTTAGCCAAGGTCGGGGAGAGAGAGAGATCCGGGAGGTTGAGGTCCAAGCTGTGGTCGAGGGATGATAGAAGCTGCAAGGTCAAGAGGGAGCCGGGGTCCAGAGCCAGATAGGAACGTCCGCCAAGCCGGGTCGCATCCTCAATACACGAAGACAAAGGAAGAGCCAGAATAGATGTCCGTAGCAGAGACTATGTCGAGCGATGTGAGAAAGGTAGGACAGGTATTAAGTACTGTGGCTGACCAATGGGTAGCGGAGGCAGGCCTGGAGGAGCCTGAGGAGCTGTCCAGTGTTGGTCCCCATAATAGGCCGCCAGGTGGTAAGGTTTAGGGTTAACTGGTAACCAGCGCGTGGGCGGGGGGCGTGGTTTCACGGCAAGAGCAGTGAATAAATTAACTTGTGCCGGCACGCGCTCCGTAACGGGAGGGGATGCGCGCGCAGGGGCAATGGCAGGCGCCCGACCACCAGCCGCACGCGGAGCAGCGGCAGCCCGACGGAGAGGACGGGGAAGCCCCCTCACCACGGAGGTCAGGCGGGAGCGGTGAGGACGGAGACGCACAGCAGCGGGAGCAGAAAGAGGTTAGGGGAGGTCACGCTGCGACCGTCGTGACCCCCGAGTCCTCACAATTGTCCCAGTTGTGGGGTGCACGGTAAGAGGAGGAGGAGCGGCCGGATACTTTGCTGAACCTTGGGACCATAAACAGTCTTTTGGAGTCAGATCTCAGATGATAAGTGCTGCATGTGGTAGGGGTGAGGAGCTTGTGCAGATAGGCGGGTAGCTTGCCCAGAAAGTATTTGAAGGCAGGAAAGAAAAAATGTGCCTTGCGCCTGGATTCAAGTGATGACCAATGTGGTTCTTTGAGCATTTTACAGTGATGTGTGTTGTAGTTAAATTGTAGGAAAAATCCACACATTGAATTGTAGAGGGTGTCTACAGTAGTTTGCCAAGGTGAGTTCGGGGTGATGTACCATATACAGTACTACTGTATGTCCCCATAGTTTATAAATGGCATTAACATCTGCTGTGCGATTCGCTTTCTGACCAGCAGGATTAGGGAGGATTTGTTCCTATAAAGTACACTCAGTTTGGAATACAGTTGGTTTTGGATGTCAGAATATCAATAAACAACCCAATTGTTTAATGGGAGTCAAACCCTATGTTCAGATATTTAAAACTAGTGACAGGGGCTAGAATTGTGTTAGAGTTGGTTCTGATCTGTAACTCTCTCGTTAGTAGCTTTGGGAATTAAGCGTTGGTCCCATACACCATTGTTACAGTTTTGTCAGTGTTTAAAAACAGTTTGGGGGGGGGGGGGGAATTCCAGTATTCAAGTCTTGAAAAAGCTGTGTGTATATAAGGTTGTGTCATCAACATACACGTGCATTGAAGTTAGCTTACAAGCTGTCGGTAGTTCATTTTTGAATACCTAAAAAGAGTAGGGGCCCCAGAACAGAGCCTTGTGGAATCCCACAGGTGACAACCGAGGAGTTGGAGTTAGAGCCTGAGATGGACACATATTGGGATCGACCCGATAGGTAGGAGTGAAACCAGTTTAAGGCATGTTCCCCTATTCCAGAGCTCTGGAGTTTGTTTAACAAGATACAGTAACATGACCAACAGTATCAAAAGCCTTTGCTAAATCTAGGAATAATCTAGGAATTAAGAGGGTGGTTACCGTAGAGTGGTTTAGGTGTAAGCCGGAGAAGAGTTGGCTAAGGAAATTTGCCTTGTTATAGTAATCACTTATTTGGGAGTTTACACTTTTTTCGATGACTTTGGATAATATAGAGTGCACATAGAAATATCCCTTGTGAGATATTTGTATTAGCTGTACGGTGGAGGGTTTCTGTCACTTTTTCACCCACCATAACTTATATAATGTGTGATGTTGGGAGAAGGGAGATTGGCCGGTAGTTGGAGACCATGTTTTTGTCCCCACTTTTGAAGACTGGGACAGCCCTGGCAGTTTTACAGATCTGTGGGATATGGCCTGCAGACAGAATAGACTTCAGTAGGGAAGCAAGCGGTATGGCAATGACTGGGACACTGAGTCATAATATCTTTGATTGCTGTAGGTCAGGTCCACATTGGCTGTTTAGTTTTAATGTTAGGAGCGCCTGTGTAATCTCCTCTTCAGATACTGGGACATATAATCAATAATCAGAACTTTTGGGAGGGGTTGGAGTGGGGCTATAGGGGTTCTCACAGATTGAGCTTCTTGATTATTGTTAGGGTTGTGCCTGGATAGTAGGGAAGTAGCACACCCCACACAGTATTCATTACATGCGTTTGCTATATCAGTGTCATTTGTCAGACTAGTATCCTTTATGTTATTCGATGGTTGTTGATGGCTAGTGGCTGGAATATATTGGAATATATATTCCAGAAGTTTTCTGGATTTGATGTATTTTGATAAAGATTGTCGGTAACAATGATGGTTTTCAGTTTATGCAAATGGCACCGTGCCCTTACGTCATCCAGTTTGGGCAGCCGGCTCCGGATATGTATACTGCTGACAGATTGCCCTTTTTGGAATTAATTTGAAAGGGACATTCTCAGGAGCATGGGACAAGGTGAAAAGGGAGGGCCTGGGTGGAGTTCAATATCTCCGGCTAAAGAGACTAACAGTATACAGTAAATACAAATTTGAGTAATTGTACTGTATACATTGGCTACAAAGTTGTGACGTTTGCAATACTCGAGGTGTTAGGATGAGTGGTGCTGGGTGCGCTGGTTTTCAGAGTTCTCCACCAACATTCAGCAGATAATGCAAGGCTTTAAGTAGTTCAGGGTGTACGATTACATCGGGTGCGGGCCAGGAGGGAGACGTTTCTAGTTGATAGAGAGAGAGTAACATTTACATGTCCACAGTAAAGAACGGAATTGAGGTAAGCAGCGGATTCCTTTTCGGAAAGGTCGATAACAAAGACGAGGCTGCGTACCTTACTTTAGTAGAACTGAAAGTGATGAAATTCAGGGTTTTGAGGCAGCCAGAAGACTTCTTGTCAAATGATGAATGACTAATATAAGGATAATTCCCCTTCCACTCTCCTGCATAACTCTTTTATTCCACTTAAAATATGCACTTTATAATATGAACATTTTAAAATGCTGTTCCCCTGCTATGCTTTCACCATCGTGTGCTTGAATTTATACTGTTAAACAAACATATCACCTGGTATTAATCAGCGCTAGATTGCTCAATAAAACGTAACAAATGGCTAACAAGCAAATGAAGGTGTTAACAGACTAACATCAAACATGTGAGATAAGCAACATTTGGGGAAAGGGATCAGATAAGTATCCTGGCAGAGGTAATGTTCATTTGTACTACATGAAATTTAAACGGATTAGCCACATCAAACAGACCAAATTAAGTAATTTCATTGCCTGAAAGTGAAGAGAGAGAGGGGATTAGTTCCATATCACAGTTTCTCAATATCTATGCTGCATGGAGTCTGAGTAAGGAGGGCTATAAGGGTGGGCTATAAGGTAGGTAGGTAGGTGTGTGTGTGTGTAGGTGTGTGTGTAGGTGTGTGTGTAGGTGTGTGTGTAGGTGTGTGTGTAGGTGTGTGTGTAGGTGTGTGTATTCCCTGAAACCTCCCTCCAAATAAATTAGGGAACAATACCTATGCTCAAAAAAGGATCACACCTGAGGTATCCTGGGAGATATGCTAATGACTATGCAAAGTATATCTAAATGAACCCCATCCCATAATTCCTAAAAGGTTTTCTATACCAACTATATAGAGCTGATTAGCCTAAAGCACCTAATGACTGGAATAATGTACTGGTGTCAGACCCAACAGGTCTAGAACCCACAACAAATGCTTTTCTAAGCCACAGCTCTAGCAGTGTGAGCTAAGCCAGCTGATGGACCTGATGATGGCATCAGAGAGGATCTGCCTGCTGACACATTGTTGCAGGCAAAGGTCATACAGTATACAAAAAAATAACATTGTTACATGTCCTAATGTTTTTTATGTAGATGTACAGTATGTAAATATTAATTAATGGGAATTTTCTTGCAGTTTTATTAAAGAATTTGCCAATCAAGATGAAACATCTAGTGGAGAGCTGTTCCTTCATCTTCCTTCTAATCATGCATGTGAAAACACAGGTACAATTCATCCTGGGGGTTGTCTTCACCACACAGATTGCTTTAGGTATTGTTTTTAGCATCTCTTTCTCCAGGTGCAATCACAATTTTTACAAACAGGAGCAGATCCACAGTGACATCAGGGCAAATAGTGTGATGTTACCTGGAATAGGTAAGAGACGTTATTATACTGAGTTTAACTGGTATCCGTAATTATATGCAAAAATAACACCGTTACTTATCTCATTAGAATAGGCGGAACACCATGTTAGCACTGGCTCGCATTGTGCCTGTCTTACCCTCCAGACACTAAAATATGGGGTGGGAGAGATATATTTTAGGTAGAGTCCCAAGCACTATATATATATATCCTCTCAAACAACATATGGAGGAAGATCTGTGCTTAAAAAGGAGCACCCCTTATAGACCTGGGAGATATGCAAAGGATATTTAAATAACTCACAACCCCACAAAGCCTAAAAGATTTGCATAAGTTCTATACTCACAGGCCTCAGACCCCTTTTAATGATATGGGTACGAGGGTCAGGCCCAGCAGGATCAGAACCCACAACCTCTGCTATTTCAGGGCAGCAGCTCTAGCACTGAACTGCCTCAGATGCTGGTGATAGCTACACTGTCACTTCTGTCTGTCTGTCTTGTCTCTCTGTCTGTCACTCTCTCTGTCTGTTGGTCTGTCTGTCACTCTCTCTGTCTGTCACTCTCTCTGTCTGGCGGTTCTCTGTACTGTCGGTCTCTCTGTCGTCGGTCTCTTGTCGTCACTACTCTTGCTGTACACTCTCTTCTGTCCTCGTCCCTCTCTCTGTCTGTCACTCTCTCTGTCTGTCACTCTCTCTGTCTGTCACTCTCTCTGTCTGTCACTCTCTCTGTCTGTCACTCTCTCTGTCTGTCACTCTCTCTGTCTGTCACTCACCCGGAATTACACTGAAGCAGGTCCCATGCAGCGGGGTCTCCGACAGCAATCCCCTCTCGCCTAAGGGTCCAGACCTCCACGTGGTGTGAGCTCCAGCCGGAGTCTCACATAAAGTCCCTGAACACGGCAGTCTCTCAAGTAAGGGATGATCCCAACAGTATGGCAGGCCTTGCAATACTCCACTAGAGTGACAGGGGCTATCTGGGGCCTAAGGGGCAAGGTCAAGTCCAGGAATTTGACTGCTCCCTGGACATTACCTTCCTCCTTCCCAGCTCCGTCAAGTCTGACCGTGTCCTTCCTTCCCCTCGGAGGATATCCAAAGCTCCACAAAATCGCTGCTCACTCCCAAATGGCTGGGACGGCCCATGTGACCCACCCAGAGGCTTCTGGGAGTTGTAGTTCCCTTAGACACTTGCGGAGCCAATTCAAGATGGCCACCGCAATTTCAGTCCAATTCATTTGTAAGGTGGTGCCACTCTCCCCAGGCCCCACGGAGCAACGGAGTAGTTCCCCGCTCCGGAGGCAGTGTCGGGGTCTCCGCTACATCTGATAATAAACTCACAGATTCTCCACTAGTGTTTTATGCGTGGTTCTCCGCTGATGTGGGGAGTGCAGCTGGTTACCTGTGTCTGTCAGTATCTCCTTTTGGTAGTTGTATTAAATACAGAAGCGTAATACAGTGAAGTAATGATAACAATCTTTATATGTGTAACGCGTATCTCACCACAAACGAAGCGCGACCGCGGTCCTGAGGTAGGGAATTGGATAACGCCAACCCACAGCCACGCGGGCGCGCCTAGGATGTAGAGTAGTCGTTCAAGCCAGGTCAGGGTTATAGATTGGAGAATGGTTAAGGTACTTACCAAGTTCAGGAGTGGAGAGTTTCGGATCGTCAGTGTGCGTAGCCAGGATCAGGATTGGAGAGTATCGGATCTTTGGAGTACTAAGCCAAGGTCAGGACTGGAGATTGGAGGATTGTCGTACAAGCCGGATCAGGAGTAGAGAGAAGTGGAGTCCAAGGAGCTAGCAGGGTTCAGGCAAATAGAGGTTAAACAGCATACAAGGCAAGGCAAGGCAGGATTCAGCAACAAGGATGTGGCAAGGCACGGCGTCACAATGACTATGCCCAGCAATGACTGATTGCAGACTGAGGGTATATATAGGAGGACATACAGGACACCTACAAGCTCATATTGAACCCCCAAAATAACCCAAAATACCACATACATCTATATAAGCTTAAAAGTGTCACAGAGGAGTGCTACTGAGCATGGCAATATTTTTTAACCCAGAGACAAACATAAACACGACAGAGCTCATTGCACATTCAGTGAAACTTATACACATACAGTGCCTAATATATATGTAAGAATATCTATTAAATAAAATGGTCTTTTAGTTTAACATTTTGGCCAAATTGTTGTAAGCCCCTGAGCACTACTACTCGCAGACCACATCTCAAGGCGCTACCCTAATATAAATTCTTAATACCTGTGCCTTAGCAGGAAGAATGATTTAATAAATTTGTCAACTTAGTTGCATCGATCTAAGTCTGTTGAAGCTTTTTAGTAACCTGTACATTTCAGGAAAAGCACTCTGTATTAGATTGTCACAATCATACTGCAAGCAACAAGTTCCCCTGAAGTGGGAGATGCATGGGTGAGCTTTTAACCATTTAAAAATGTGGAGGGTGGAGCTTCATTAGGTAGGAGGTTGCCACCCTCCATCATAAGACTAGCTGAACAAGAATTGTAAAACATACAGGACAACCTACAAGCTCTATTGAACCCCCAAAATAACCACAACATATATATAAGCATATAAATGTCACAGGGAGTGCTACTGACGCTGGCAATATATATTAAAACCGAGACAGAACTAAAACACAGACAGAGCTCAGTGCACATCCATGAACCTATACCACGTACAGTGCCTAAATATATATGTATAGATATCTATTAAATAAATGGTCTTTATTTATTTACATTTTGGCCAAATTTTTTGTAAACCCCTGAGCCACTACCTGGCAGACCACATCTCAAGGTCCCTACACTAATATAAATTCTTATAACCTGTGGATTAGCAGGAAGAATGATTTATAATAAATCTGTCAAAATTAGTTGCATAGAATCTAAGTCTGATTGAAGCTTTTATTAACCGTACATTACCAGGAAAGCACTCTGTATTAGATTTGCCACAATCATACTGCAAGCAAGCAAGTTCCCCTGAAGATGGGAGATGCTATGGAGTGAGCTTTTAACCATTTAAATGTGGGAGGGGGTGTGCTTCAATTAGGTAGGAGTTGCCACCCCTCCAATCAGCTAAGACTAGCTGAACAGATTGTAAAACATACAGACACCTACAAGCTCTATTGAACCCCCCAAATACCACAACATTATATAAGCTATAAGTGTCACAGAGGAGTGCTACTTAGCATGGCATATATATATTTAAAACCAGAGCCAGAACATAAAACACAGACAAGCTCAGTGCACATCCAGTGAAACCTATACACTGTACAGTCCTAAATATATCTGTATAGATATCTATTAAATAAATGGTCTTTTAGTTTAACATTTTGGCCACATATGTTGTAAGCCCCTGAGCCACTACACGGCAGACCACATGCCAGGGACATGCCAGGGACATGCGCATGTTTGCCACCTTAGTCCCTTGCTATTCAGATGCCACCCTCTGGGTCAGGCTTCTCCAGGTCTGGTGGGACAAATGTCATCCCAGACAACTGCCATTTTTCCCAGGACGTCGGTTTTTGAGCCTTTCCTTGTTACCCTAATGGCATTCACACCTCAGGCTTCCATCTCCGATGTCCAGCAGACTCACGGGCACCAACTTGGTAGCCCTGGTAGCCTGTCGGAACATTGGTTCTGAAAGTCCCAGCTCATTTACCGTGCACAACAGTATATACCATATTACACCCAATGTTAATCAAATACACTTTTACTTTATCCTAAGTCTCTGGCTATGGGGAATAGAATAGAAAGCTGCACTTTATTTTCTACTAGCCTTTATTCCCCACACACTATCTCATAGACTTGGACTGGATTCTGCGTCTCCTCACAACCTCATATTTATGGTTGGAGGACCCATGAACCCCAATACAAGTTCTGGGCTACCTAGGCAGTAACTGGGTATCCCCCTTAACCCAGGGACCCCTCATAGTTACAGGGATACTGTACATCCCTATGCCACATTTACCTTTCTGGGCTATGCTGAAGCAGGGGACCCTAGCAGTGAGTCACGCAAGCATTTTCAAGGGGAGATATTGCCGGGACAATGTGCCTACATGTATCCAGGAATCAGACTTGATTCCTGGGTACATCTTTAGGGGAATTGACAACTCCGGACCCCAACTACCTAGACACATTCTGACAACAATTTCTCCGCAAAACCCCCCTTGAAACTCAAGCCCTAGTAATCCCTGCTCGCTGGCATTCCTGGAAAGGCAAAAACGCAAAAATTCATTATTAACGCAAATGACAAGTTATGCATTAAATAGTACTGGGCTCAAGAGCTGACACTACTGAACCCCAATATATGGATCAAGGGTAACCATTCATGGGCTTGACCTTTATTGAGAGCCTGGTTACCCCCCTTACTGCCACAAACATTTCTAATTGTTCCCCTGCCACCAGGGTGCACTCTTGATGTTATAAATGTCTCTCAGCACACAAGTGCCACTGGCCTGGTGGCATTAAGACCACCTGATCCTTTCTGTAGCGATCGCACAATGACGGTTCACTGACTAAGTGAATGGAAGAGGAAGTTCAGCTCTTCCATTAAGATCATTGATATATATTATTATATACAAATATATTTTCTATATTAAGTAGGACAGCAATCAATATATAATCAATATAGACATTGAGCACTCAATAGGTTGAGATGTTTTAAGTTGCTTTTCTCATGAAAGATCTTATGGGCAGTTTGAAATGAATGGTATACAATGTTATTATTATCAGTGGTGACTTGAAACCGAGTGACAGGATGTATGTATAATATTGACGAGAGTTGCTTTCCCAGTTTCAAACTCTCTTTCCCACACATTGTATTCTGATGATACTATGCTTTAACTCGTATTCTTAACAGGTATGACCTGTTCCCAGGATGCCTGTCTCCCTCTCATTCTGCTTTACATCCTCTAATATATGTCTTTCTTTCTAACTCAGATATATATATTTTTCTTAGTTTCTTATCTGCATGAGAAACCAGCAAAGAGTTAGCTAAGACAAGTGATTTATATCTCTTTGTTCTGAGGCTATAAGAAAAACTGTGCACATAGCATAAGTCACTACCTTCTTCAGATGAATTTTACATTGAATAGAAGCATCTAATAATCTAATATGTATCCTTGCTACATAAAACGCTGAAGCTGATTGAAGAATAATCAAAACTGCTGATTTGAACAGGAAACCTGATTCATGAGTATTACTTCACGAAGATGTTTCTAACAATCATATTCACTGCTTCTGGACACAAGCAAAAAACTGATGATGTCACAAGGGTCACCAGTGTGCTAGCAAATATCACTACAGCACCCTAAGGGGTAAACACACTCACTAGCTTCCTGCTTTGTTGCATAGAAACCACATTTCACCCCAACTTCTTTGGGAAATTGATACAAACCTTAATTCTCACTAAACCCTGATTTCATGTAGAGTTTTGAGAAACCTCATAGACATAAGAATCATAATTTCTAATAACATTTTTGTTTTTTTAATCTCTCCTCCCCTCTGTGAGTGATCTGTTTAATCTCTCCTCCCCTCTGTGAGTGATCTGTTTAATCTCTTCCTCCCCTCTGTGAGTGTCTTGTTTAATCTCTCCTCCCCTCTGTGAGTGATCTGTTTAATCTCTCCCCCCTCTGTGAGTGTCATGTTTAATCTCTCCTCCCCTCTGTGAGTGA
>WSYH01006048.1:0-28500 GCA_036426205.1 Ascaphus truei | reverse complement strand
CTCCCCTCTGTGAGTGATCTGTTTAATCTCTCCTCCCCTCTGTGAGTTTCTTGTTTAATCCCTCCTCCCCTATGTGAGTGATCTGTTTAATCTCTCCTCCCCTCTGTGAGTGTCTTTTTTAATCTCTTCCCCGCTCTGTGAGTGATCTGTTTAATCTCTCCAATGCTCTGTGAGTGATCTGTTTAATCTCTCCTCCCGCTCTGTGAGTGTCTTGTTTAATCTCTCCTCCCCTCTGTGAGTGATCTGTTTAATCTCTCCCCCCTCTGTGAGTGTCATGTTTAATCTCTCCTCCCCTCTGTGAGTGATCTGTTGAATCTCTTCTCCCCCTATGTGTGAGTGTCATGTTTAATCTCTCCTCCCACTCTGTGAGTGTCTTGTTTAATCTCTCCTACCCTCTGTGAGTGATCTGTTTAATCTCTTCTCCCCCTATGTGGGTGATCTGTTTAATCTCTTCTCCAACGCTCTGTAAGTGTCTTGTTTAATCTCTTCTCCAACGCTCTGTGAGTGTCTTGTTTAATCTCTCCTCCCCTATGTGAGTGATCTGTTTAATCTCTCCTCCCTCGGAGTTGATCTGTTTTAATCTCTCCTCCCCTCTGTGGAGGTCTGTTAATTTATCCTCCATGGGAGTGATTCGTTTAATCTCTCCTCCCCTCTGGAGGGTCTCTTGTTTAATCTCTCCTCCCCCTGTGAGTGATTGTTTAATCTACCCCCCTCTTTCGTGAGTGATCTGTGTTTAATGCTATCCTCCACTCTGTGAAGTGTCATGTTAATAATCTCTCCTCGTGGTACACCATCCCGTGAGTGTCATGTTAATTCTCTCCTCCCTATTGTGAGTGATCTGGTTGTAATTTTCCCCCCAGCTGTGAGATGTCTTTAATCTCTTGGCCCTGTGTAGGGTGATTTCTGTAATCTCCTCCCCGTTGTGAGTGATTCGTTTAATCTTCCTCCCCTCTGTGAGTTGTCTTGTAACTCTCTCCCTATGTGAGTGATCGTTTATCTCTCCTCCCCTCTGTGAGTGATCTGTTAATCTCTCCTCCCCTGTGAGTGTCTGTTTAATCTCTCTCCCCCTTGTGATGATTATGTTATATCTCTCCTCCCCTCTGTGAGTGTTATGTTAATCTCTCCTCCCTCTGTGAGTGATCTTGTTTAAGCTCTCCCCTCTCTGTGAGGTGATTGTTTAATCTCTCCCCATTGTGAGTGATCTGTTAATATCTCCTCCCCTCTGGGAGGATCTGTTTAATCCTCCCCCCCTAGTTGAGTGTCATGTTAATCTTCTCTCCCCTATGTGAGTGATCTGTTTAATCTATTCCCCCCTCTGTGAGTGGTCCTTTTTAATCTCTCCTCCACTCTGTGAGGTCTGTTTATTTAATCTCTTCCCCCCTATGTGAGTGATCTGGTTAATCTATCCTACCCTCTGTGAGTGTCTTTGTTTAATCTCTTCTCCCCCTCTGTGAGGATCTGTTTAATCTCCTCGCAACTCTCGGTGGAGTATGTCTTGGTTAATCTCCTCCTCCACTCTGTGAGTGATCGTTTAATTCTCTCTCCCCGTGTGAGTGATCTGTTTAATACCTCCCCCTCTGTGGTGCATGGTTTAATCATCTCCCCATGATGTGAGTTGATCTGTTTAATCTCTTCAGCCCATTGTGAGGGATCTGTTTTAATTCTATCCCCTTGTGAGTGATCTGTTTTAAATCCTCTCCCTCTGGGAGTGATCATTAATCTCTCCTCCCCATCTGTGGGTTCTTGTTTAATCCTCCTCACCTATGTGATGATCTGTTTAATCTCTCCTCCCCTCTGTGAGTGTCTTGTTTAATCTCTCCTCCCCTCTGTGAGTGATCTGTTTAATCTCTCCCCCCTCTGTGAGTGATCTGTTTAATCTCTCCTCCCCTCTGTGAGTGCTCTTTCCATGGGGTGGTGTGGTGGGTTGTAACCCCTTCTCTGCCACATGGGCATGCATAGAGATGTTGCCCACCTGACCAGAAGGGTTAACACAGAATTTCTCAACTCCAGTCCTCCAAGACCCCCGAAACCAGGCCAGGTTTTAGCTCAATCAGTGGACGCAGCCCTTTGCACTCACCCCTGTGTGCTTGTAGCAGGGATATCCCCTAAATACCGCCTTGGTGGGTTATTGAGGAGCGTGATGAGAGACCCTATGTTCGGACAGCATTTAGTGTCGGGCGCTATAAATGCAGAAGCCTGCTATGAAGACATTGCTGATAGACACGTTTCAGGCAGTGCTCAGTGCATGTCCCTGAGACAGTCACGGGACATGGATTTGTGCTTTGTCCGTACGGTCCGTGTCTGAGTCTCAGTAATTGGCAGTGACATAGAATTACAGGAAACCTGGACAATCCAAAACTACAGTTAGTGATAAGAGAAAAAAATAAGGCGTCGCTGCTAGTAACCACATAAAGCAGTGATTTTCATGAAGTACCGAGCATCAAATGGGACTAAGTATCTTGGCCAGAAAAGAAAATACTAAATTGCTTAAGATTGTAACAATGTTTTTTATTTTTTAACGCATCTGCCTTTTATAATGCAGTGACCCAGGGAAAAACTTAGACAGGTACGTGATTGTTGGAAGTTTGGGGTTATGAAGTACAGATTTTCATGACTGTATGCTACAGTAATCTAGAGTATGGAGGACATTTGGGAGGAGAATGATATATTTATAATTTATTACCAGGAAGTAATCATTGAGAGGTTTCTCTCGTGTTCTAGTATGTCCTGGGCACAGAGTTATAGATGACAATTCAAGGTTACTTATATGAACAGAGGTCAAACAGTTAAATATAACAGATATTCAGGACAGTTAGAGATAAAACAATATATGTTATGGGTTGTATGTTAACAAAACAGTTAAAGACAATGAGAGACAGTTGAAGTTGAAAGAACTTAGATGGTGGGGATTGGCGAGTCACCGGTAGATTGTTGTTACGCGGTGCTGCCCGAAGCCCAGACTCGTCCTGATACTGAGGTGGGGGACGTAATGTGCACGCACCCGCGCAGAGGAGAATGCCGGAGTGTGGTTGTTTGGCGTTGCAAGGCCAGGTGTGGAAAAGGTTTGTTGTTTGTTGTGTAGCAATAATTGCCCTGTAGGTACCGGTACAGAAGAGAAAGGAGAGTCGTGGCGTTAGCCAAGGTCGGGAGAGGAGAGAGCGAGATCGGGAGGTGGAGGTCCAAGCTTGTTGGTTCGAGGGATGATATGTAGAGAAGCTGCAAGGTCAAGAGGGGCCGGGGTCAGAGCCAAGATTAGGAACGTGCCGCCAAGCCGGGTCGCATCCTAATACACGAAGGACAAAGGAAGAGCCAGAATAGATGTCCGTAGCAGAGACTAGGTCGAGAGAGTGTGAGAAAGGTAGACAATGTATTTTTCAAGTACTGTGGCTGACCAATGGGGTAGCGGAGGCAGGCCTGGTAGGAGCCTGAGGAGCTTGTCCAGTGTTGGTCCCCATAATAGCCGCCAGGTGGTAAAGGGTAGGGTTAATGGGTAACCAAGCGCGTGGGAGGGGGGGGGGGGGGGAGTGTGGTTTCACGGAAGAGCATTGAATAAATTACTTGTGCGGCACGCGGCTCCGTAACGGGAGGGGAGGCCGTCGAGCCCAGAGGGGAAAGGGCAGGCGCTCCGACCACCAGCCGCACGCGAGCAGCGGCGCCCGACCGGAGAGGACGGGGAAGACCCCCTCACACTGGGGTTCAGGCGGGAGCGGTGAGGGACGGAGACGCACAGAAGCGGGAGCAGAAGAGGTTAGGGCGGAGGTCACGCATGCCGACCGTCGTGACCCCCGAAAGTCTCAAATTGTTCCAGTGTTTGTGGGGGGGTGAACGGTAAGAGGAGGAGGACGCGGCCGGGGATACTTTGCTGAACCTTGGAGACCTATTAAAGTCTTTTGGAGTCAGATCTCAAGGATGTAAAAGTGCTGAATGTGGTACGGGGGAGGAGCTTGTGCAATAGGCGGGGGTAGCTTGCCCAGAAAGTATTTGAAAGGCAGGAAAGAAAAAAAATGTGCCGTGCGCCTGGATTCAAGTGATGACCAGTGGTTTCTTTGCGCAATTTTACAGTGATGTTGTTTGTAGTAAATTGTAGGCCAAAAATCCACACATGAATTTGTAGAGGGTTGTATACAGTAGTTTGCCAAGGTGAGTTCGGGGTGGTGGGTGATGGACCATATACAGTACTACTGTATGTCCCCATAGTTTAATAATATGGCATTAAACTATCTGTGTGCCGATCGCTTTCTGACCAGCAGGATTAGGGAGGATTTGTTCTATAAAGTACACTCAGTTTGGAATACAGTTGGTTTGGATTGTCAGATATAAATCAAACACACCCAATTGTTTGAAAAAAAAATGGGGTCAAACCCTATGTGTCAGATATTTAATAACTAGTGACGGGGCTAGAGAGAATTGGTGTTAGAGTGGTTCTGATCAGTAACGCTTCGTTAGTAGCCTTTGGGAATTTAAGCGTGGTCCCATACAAATTGTTACAGTTTTGTCAGTGTTTAAAAACAGTTTGGGGGGGGGGGGGGGGAATTCCAGTAAGTATTCAAGTCTTGAAAAAGCTGGGTATATAAGGTGGTTGTGTCAATCAACATTTACAGTGCATTGCAGTGAGCTTACAAAGCTGTCGGTAGTTAATTTTTGAATTACCTAAAAAAAGAGTAGCGGGCCCAGAAGAGCCTTGTGGAATCCCACAGGGTGACAACCGAGGGAGTTGGGTTAGAGCTGAGATTGGACACATATTGGGATCGACCCGATAGGTAGGAGTGGGAAACCAGTTTAAGGCATGTTCCCATATTCAGGCTCTGGAGTTGTTTGTTAGCAAGATCAGTAACATGACCAACAGTACAAAAAAACTTTGTAAATCTAGGGAAGAATCTAGGAATTACGGAGGGTGGTTACCGTAGAGAGTGGTTAGGTTGGTAAGCCGGAGAAGAGTTGGAAGGAAATTTGCTTGTTATAGTAATCACCTTATTTGGGAGTTTACAATTTTTCGACTGCCTTTGGATTAATTTATAGGTGCCCATTAGAAATATCCCCTTGGTGAGATTTTGATTAGGTACGGGTGGAGGGTTCTGTTCCACTTTTTCACCCCCCATAACTTATATAAGTGTGATGTTGGGGAGAAGAATGGAGATTGCCGTTAGGTGGACCATGTTTTGTCCCCACTTTTGAAAGACTGGGACAGCCCTAGGCAGTTTGAAAGATCTGGGTATATGGCCTCGCAGACAGAATAGACTTCAGTAGGGAAGAACAAGCGGTTTTGGTTTTTTTATGGCCAATGACTGGGACACTGAGTATAATATCTTTGATTTTGCGGTAGGTCCAGGTCCACATTGGCTGGTCGTTTTATTTAGGAGCGCCTGTTGAATCTCCTTTGATACTGGGACATATAATCAATAATCAGAATTTTGGGAGGGGTTTGGAGTGGGGCTTTTATAGGGGTTTCTCAAGATTGAGCTTCTTGATTATTGTTAGGGTTGTGCCGGATAGTAGGTGAGTAGCACACCCCACACAGTACTTATTACATGCGTTTGCTATATCAAGTGTCATTGTCAGACTCGTATCCTTTATGTTATTCGGATGGTGTTGATGGCTTAGTGGATGGAATATATGGAATATAATTCCATAAGTTTTGGATTTGAGGTATTTTGATATAAAGATTGTCCGGTAACAATGTGGTTTTTTCAGTTTATGAAATGGCCCGTGCCCTTACGTCATCCAGTTTGGCGGCAGCAGGCTCAGGATATGTATGCTGACAGTGGGATTGGCCCTTTTCTGGCATTAATTTGAAAGGGGACATTCTCAGGAGAATGGGACAGGGGAAAAGGGAGGGCCTGGGTGGTGGAGTCAATATTCCTGGCAAAGAGGACTCACAGTATAAGTAAATACAATTTGAGTAATGTTACTGCTATACATTGGCCTAACAAAGTGTGACGTGTTTCAATACTCGAAGGGCTTGTTAGGTATGAGTGTGCTGGGTGCGCTGGTTTTCAGAGTTTCCCACAACATTCAGCAGATTAATGCAAAGGCTTTTTTAAGTAGTTCAGGGTGTACGATCAACATCGGGTGCGGGCCAGGAGGGAGAGTTTCTAGTTGATAGAGATGGAGAAGTAAAATGTACATGTCCACAGTAAAGAACGGATTGGAGGTGGGGTAACCGCAGGGATTCCTGTTCGGAAGGGCGATAACAAAGGAGGTGCTACCTTACTTTAGTAGAACTGAAAGTGATGAAATTCAGGGGTCGGTTTTGAGGCAGCCAGAGACTTTCTGGTAAATGATGATATGACTAACTTATATAGATTAATTCCCCTTTCCACTCTCCGGCATACCTCCCTTGTATGCCACTAAAATATGCACTTGAGAATATGAACATTTGTAAAAGCTGTTCCCCCCCCTGCTATAGCGTTCCACATAGTGTGCTGGAATTGATAATGTTTGTACAAATCAAACAATCACAGTGGGAGGAAGCGCGCTATGAGTGCGCAATTGATAAACGTGAAACAAATGGGATAACAAGCAATGAATGGGTTGGTTAAAACAGATAACCATTCAAACAGGTGAGATAAGCAAACATTGGGGAAAGGGATCAGCATAAGTTTATCCGGAAAGTAGGGGTATGCCTGAGATTGGGGGTGTGGTAATGTTCCTTGTTACTACATGCAATTTAAACGGTATTATAATAATAGCCACATCAAACAGACCAAATTAATAGTAATTCTTGCCTGAAAGTGAAGAGAGAAGAGGGGATTAGTTCCATATCACAGTTCTCAATATATGCTGGCATGGAGTCTGAGTGTAAGCGAGGCTATAGGGGGGCTATAAGGTAGGTAGGTAGTGTGGTGGTGTAGGTGGTGGTAGGTGTGGGGGTAGGTGTGTGTGTAGGTGTTGTGTGGAAGGGTGTGTGTAGGTGTTGTTGTATTCCCTGAAAACCTCCCGTCCAAATAAATTAGGGAACAATACTGATGCTCAAAAACAGGATCATCACCTGAGGTATCCTGGGAGATATGATAACTGACTCTAGCAAAGTATATCTTAATGAACCATCCCATAATTACTATCTAAAGGTTTTCTATCCACAACTATATAGAGCTGATTAGCCTAAAGCACCTAATGACTGGAATAAGTACTGGGTCAGACCCAACAGGTCTTCTAGGGAACCCACAAAACAAAGCTTTTTTCTAAGCCACAAGCTCTAAGCAGTGTGAGCCAAGGCCAGCTGAGGACCTGATGATGGCATTCAGGAGGATTGGCCTGCTGACACATTGTTGAGGCAAAGGTCATACAGGTATACAAAAAAATAACATTGTTATCATGTCCAATGTTTTTTATTGTAGATGTATGTACAGTATGTAAATATTAATTAATGGGAGGTTCTTGCAAGTTTTATTAAAGAATTTGCAACAAGATGATGAAACATATAGTGGGAGCGGTTCCTTCATCTTCCTTCTAATCAGCATGTGAAAAACACAGGTACAATTCATCCTGGGGGTGGTCTTCACACACACAGATTTGCTTTAGGTATTGTTTTTAGGCATTCTTTTTCTTCCAGGTGCAATCACAATTGTTACAAAAAGGGAAGCCGATCCACAGTGACCATCAGGGCAAAGAGTGTGTGTGGGCGATGTTACCTGGAATAGGTAAGAGAAGTTATTATACTGAGTTTAACTGGTATCCGTACTTATATGCAAAAATCAAACACCGTTACTTATTCATAGAATAGGCGAACCCCACCATGTTAGCACTGGCTCGATCGGTGACTGTCTTACCCTCCGACACTAACATTGGGGTGGGAGAGATCTATTTTAGGTAGAGTCCCAAGCACTATAATATATATCCTCTCAAACAACACTATGGAGGAGATCTGTGCTTAAAAAGGAGCACCCTCTTATAGACCGGGAGATATGCAAAGGAATTTAACTAACTCACACACCACAAAGCCTAAAGTTTGCATAAGTTCTATACTCACAGGCTCAGACCCCTTTTTAATTTGATATGGGTAAGGGGGCAGGCCCAGCAGGATCTCAGAACCAACAACCTCTGCTATTTCCGTGCAGCACTCTAGCACTGAACTGCCCTAGATGATGTGATAGCTACACTGTCCCTTCTGTCTTCTGTCTTGTCGTCTGTCTGTCACTCTCTCGTCTGTTGGCTGTTCTGTCCCACCAACTATCTCTGTCTGTCACTCTCTCTGTATGACTCTCTCTGCCCCTGTTCACTCTTTGGCTGTCACTCTCTCTGTCTGGCGGTTCTCTGTATGTCGGTCTCTCTGTCGTCGGTCTCATGTCGTCACTATCTATGCTGTAACTCTCTCTGTCTGTCACTCTTTCTCTGTCTGCACCTCTCTGTCGGGTCACTCTCTATGCTGTCACTTCTCTGTCTGTTCACTCTATCTGTCTGTCACTCTCTCTGCTGTCACTCTCTCTGTCTGTCACTCTCTCTGTCTGTCACTCCTCTGTCTGTCAACTCCCCGGATACACTGAGAAGGTCCATGCAGCGGGGTCTCCGACAGCCGCCAATCCCCTCTCGACTAAGGGTCCAGACCTCCCCACGTGGGTGGCTCCAGCCGGAGTCTCCAAATTAAATGTCCTGAACAGGCACCAAGTCTCTAAGTAGGGATGATCCCCAACAGATGCAGGCCTTGCAATACTCCACTAGAGTGACAGGGCTATCTGGGGGCCTACGGGGCAAGGTAAAGTCCAGGGAGTTGACTGCTCCCTGGAATACCTGCCTCCTTCCCAGCTCCGTCAAGTCCTGAACGTTGTCCTTCACTTCACCTCGGGAGGATATCACCAAAGCTCTCACAAAATCGCTGCCCTCACTCCCAATGGGCTGGGACGGCCACATGTGACCCCACCCGAGGATATGGAGTGGTAGTTCCCTTAGAAAAATTGCGGAGCCAATTCAGATGGCCACCGCAATTCAGTTCCCAATCATTTGTAAGGTGGTGGCCCTGCTCCCCAGGCCCCACGGAGAAACGGAGTAGTTCCCGCTCCGGAGGCAGTGTTCGGGGGGTTCCGCTACATCTGATAATAATCACAGATTCTCCACTAGTGTTTTTATTGAGCCTGTTGGTTCTCCGCTGATGTGGGGAGTTGACAGCTGGTTACAGTGTCGTCAGTATTCTCCTTTTGGTCGTGTATTAAATACAGAAAGCGTAATACAGTGATGAAGTAAATGATAACAATCTTTATATGTGTAACGCGTTGATTCACCACACTAACGAAGCGCGACCGCGGGTCCTGAGGTAGGGGAATTGGATAACGCCAACCCACAGCCACGCGGGCGCGCCTAGGAGTAGAGTAGTCGTTCAAGCCAGGTCAGGGTTATAGATTGGAGAATGGGTAAGGTACTTACCAGTTCAGGACAGTGAGAGTTTTCGGGATCGTCAGATGTGCGTAGCCAGGATCAGGGATTGGATGAGTATCGGATATTTGGAGTACTAGCCAAAGGTCAGGACTGGAGATTGGAGTGATTGGCGTAACAAGCGGATCAGGAGTAGAGAGAAGTGGAGTCCCAAGGAGCTAGCAGGTTCAGGAAATAGAGGTTTAAACAGCATACAAGGCAAGCAAGGCAGGATTCAGCAACAGTGATGTGGGCCAGGCACGGGTCACAATGGACCATGCCCAGCAATGACTGATGCAGACTGGGGTTCTATATAGGAGGACATACAGGACAACACAAGCTCATTGGAACCCCCAAAAAACCACAACATATATATAAGCATTATAGGTCACAGAGGAGTGCTACTGAGCATGGCCAATATATATTTAAACCCAGGAACAGAAACATAAAACACAGACGAGCTCAGTGCACTTCAGTGAAAACTGATACAACATTACAGTGCCTAAATATATATGTTTATAGATATCGAGTAAATAAATGTCTTTTAGTTTAACATTTGGCCAAATTGTGTAAGCCCTGAGCCACTATGGCAGACCAATCTCAAGGTCCCTAACCACTAATATAAATTCTGAATAACCTGTGCCTTAGCAGGAAGAATGATTTAAATAAATTGTCAAACTAGTTTGCATAGATATAAGTCTATTGAAGCTTTATTAGACCTGTACATTATCAGGAAAAACAATCTGTATTAGATTTGTCACAATATACTGCAGCAAGCAAGTTCCCCGAGAGTGGGAGATGCTATGGAGTGAGCTCTTTGAACCAATTTAAATGGGGAGGGGGGAGCCTTATTAGGTAGGAGGTTGCCCCCCCCATAAGCTAAAGACTAGCCATGAACAAGAATTGTAAAAACATACAGACACCTACAGCTATATATTGAACCCCCAAAATAACCACCAACATATATTAAGCATATAAAGTGTCACCGAGGGAGTGCTATCTGAGCATGGCAATATATATTAAAACCGAGACAGAACTAAAACACAGACAGAGCTCAGTTGCACATCCAGTGAAACCTATCAGGTACCGTGCCAAAATAGCTGTATGGATATCTATTAACTAAAATGGTCTTTAGTTTAACATTTTGGCCAAAATTGTTGTATAGCCATGAGCCACTACACATGGGCCGACCACTCTAAAGGGGTACTAACACTAATAGAAATTCTTAAAACCGGTGGCATTAAGCGGAAGATGATTTTAATAGAACTGTCAAAATCGTGATAGAATCTAAGTCTGATTGAAAGCTTTATATAACTGTCACATACCAGCGAAAAAGCACTCTGTATTAGATTTGCCACCAATCATACTGCAAGCAAGCAAGTTCCCCTGAGAGTGGGGCGATGCTATGGAGTGAGCTTTTAACACATTTAAATGGGGAGGGGGTGAGCTTCAATTAGGTAGGAGGTTGCCACCCCTCCAATCAGGTAAGATAGCTGAACAAGGAATTGTAAAACATACAGGACACCTACAAGCCGAATATTGAAACCCCCCACAAAATAAACCACAACAATTATATATACGCATATAAGTGTCACAGAGGAGTGCTACTTAGCATGGCAATATATATTTTTTAAAACCCAGAGTACCAGAACTAAAACACAGACAGAGCTCAGTGCACATCCAGTGAAAACCTATACACGGTGGTACAGGCCTAAATATATATGTATAGATATCTATGAAATAAAATGGTCTTTTTTAGTTTACATTTTGGCCAAATTGTTGCAAGTAATTGTAAGCCCACTGAGCCACTAAACGGACAGACCACCATGCCAGAGGACCTGCCAGTGGACATGCCGCATTTATGCCACCTAGTCCCTTGCATTCATGCGGCCACCTCTGGGTCACGGATTCTCAGGTCTGGTTGGCGAAAAATGTCATCCCAGACAACTGCCATTTTTCCCCAGGGACGTCGGTGTTTTTGAGCCTTTCCTTGTTACCCTAATGGCATTAACCACCTCAGGCTTCATCTCCGATGTCCAGCAGAATTCACGGGCACCAACTGGTAGCCTGGTAGCCTGTAGGAACATTGGTTCTGAAAGTCCCAGCCTCATTACCGTGCTACAACAGTATATACCCAGTATTACACCAATGTTAATCAAATTACACTTTGAACTTTATCCTAAGTCTCGGCCTATGGGGAATAGAATAGAAGCTGCAACGTTATTTTATAATAGCCTTTATTCCCCACACCACTATTCATAGGACTTGGATGGATTCTGCGCTCCTCACAACCTCATATTTATGGTTGGAGGACCCAGTGAACCCCATACAAGTTCTGGGGCTACATAGCAGTAACTGGGATCCCCCCTGAACCCAGGGACCCCTCATAGTTCAGGGATACTGTACATCCCTATGCCCACATTTACCGTCTGGGCTATGCTGAAGCGTGGGGACCCTTAGCAGTGAGGCACGCAAGCTTTTAAGGGAGATATTGCCGGGACAATGTGCCTACATGTATCCAGAATCAGACTTGATTACGGGTACATCTTTAGGGGAATTGACAACTCCGGACCCCAACTACCTGACAATTCTCTTGACAACAATTTCGCCCGCAAAACCCCCCTGAAACTCAAGCCCTAGTAATCCCTGCTCGCTGGCATTCCTGGAAAGGGCAAAAACGCAAAAAAAAAATTCATTATTAACGCAATGCAATAGTTATGCATTAAATAGTCTGGGCTCAAGAGCTGACACTACTGAAAACCAAATATATGGATTCAAGGGTGAACCTTCATGGGCTTGACCTTATGAAGAGCCTGGTTACCCCCCTTACTGCCACAAACCATTTCTAATTGTGCCCCTGCCACCAGGTGCCACTCTGATGTTATAAATGTCTCTCAGCACACAAGTGGCCACTGGCCTGGTGGCATTAAGACCACCTGATCCTTTCGTAGCGATTGTCGCACAATGACGGTTCACTGACTAATACACCCCCTTTCCAGGTTCCCCCGTTTTGACTCTGTCTTATTTGGTCTTTTGTCCTTTTTTGTGAATGGAAGAGGAAGTTCAGCCTTCCATTAAATCATGATATATATAGTATATACAAAAGTATATTTCGATATTAAGTAGGACCGCAATCAATATATAATCATATAGACATGAGCACTCATAGGTTGAGATGTTTTAAGTTGCGTTTCTCAGAAAGATCGTATGGGCAGTTTGAAATGACTGGTATTACAAGTTATTATTTGCAGTGGGACTTTGAAAACCGATTAGGGAGCAGTGAGAAGTGAGTCATGTATAATATGAGAGAGGAGCTTTCCAGTTTCAAAACTCTGCTTCCCACACAGTGTATTCTGGATGCATACTATGCTTTAAAACCGGATTCTTAACAGGTATGACCCTGTTCCCCAGGAGGCCGGTCTCCCTTCATTTCGCTTACATCCTCTTAGATATGTCGTTCTTTCTATACCCTCAGCAGATATATATTTTTCTTCGTTTCGTTATGCTGCATGAGAAAGAAATCCAGCAAAAGAGTTAGCTAAGACAAGTGATTATTTATTCTCTTTGTTATGAGGCTATAAGAAAAAAACGTGCACAAGCATAAGTCAACTACCTTCTTTCAGATGAATTTTTACATTGAATAGAACATCTAATATCTAATATGTATCCTTGCTAACAGTAATAACGCTGAAGCTGATTGAAGAATAACAAAACTGTGATTTGAACAGGAAACCTGATCATGAGTATACTTCACGAAGATTGTTTCTAACAATATATTCAATGATTCTGGGGACACAAGCAAAAAAACTGATGATGGCACAAGGGTCACCCGTGTCGTAGCAATCTCACTACGTCACCCTAAGGGGTAAACACACTCACTAGATTCCGCTTGTTGCATGAAACCACATTTCAACCCCAACTTCTTTGGGAAATTGATACAAAACCTTAATTCTCACTAAACCCTGATTTCATTAGGGGGGTTTTTTGAGAAACCTCATAGACATAAGAATCATTAATTTCATAACATTTTCGTTTTGTATCTCTCCCTCCCCTCTGTGAGTGTGATCTGTTTAATTTCTCCCGCTCTGTGGAGTGATTCTGTTTAATCTCTCATCCACTTGCGAGTGGGCATGTTTAATCTCTTCCTCCCATCTGGGAGGATCTGTTTAATCTCGTCCTCCCATGTGATGTTCAGTTTAATCTCTCCTACCCTCTGTGAGTGTCAGGTGAATCTATCATCAAATATGTGAGTGTCTTGTTTAAACTATCCTCCCCTATGTGAGTTTGGTGACTCTGTTTAATCTCTCCCCCCCTCTGTGATGGGTAAATGTTTAAATTCTCCTCCCCTTGTGAGTGATCTGGTTGATCTTTCTTTTTTTCTCCCCCTAGGTGTGAGGTCATGTTAATCTCTCCTCCCACTTGGAGTGTCTTGTTAATCTCTCTACCCTCTTGGGAGTGATATGTGTAATCTCTTCTCCCCCTATGTGGGTGATGCTGTTTATCTCTTCTCCAACGCTCTCTGTGAAGAGTGTCTTGTTAAGCTCTTCTCCAACGCTCTGTGAGGTGTCTCTGTTTAATCCTCCTCCCTAGTGAGTGATATGTTTAATCTCTCGCTCCCTGGTGAGTGATCTGTTTAATCTCCCCCCTCTGTTGTGAGGATCGTTTGTTTAATTTATCCTCCACTGTGAGAGTGATATGTTTAATCTCTCCTCCCCTCTGGAGGGCTCTTGTTTAATCTCTCCTCCCCTCTGTGAGTGATCTGTTTAATCCTCCTCCCCCCTCGTGAGTGATCGTTTAACTTCCTCCCCTCTGTGAGTGGTAATGTTTAATCTCTCCTCCCCTCGTGAGTGTGATGTTAATCTCTCCTCCCATTGTGAGTGATTCGTTTAATCTTCACCCCGCTGTGGTGTCTGGTTAATCTCTCACCTTTGGAGTGATTCTGTAATCTCTCTCCCTATGTGAGTGATCGTTTAATCTATCTCCCCTCTGTGAGTTGTCTTGTAATCTCTTCCCCTAGTGAGTGATCTGTTTAAATCTCTCCTCCCCTCTGTGAGTGATCTGTTAATCTCTCCTCCCCTTGTGAGGTCTGTTTTAATCTCCTCCCCCTTGTGATGATTATGGGTTATATTCTCTCCTCCCCTCTGTGAGTGTCTATGTTTTAATCTCTCCTCCGCTCTGTGAGTGATTTGTTTAACTCTCCCCTCTCCTTGTGAGTGATCTGTTGTAATCTCTCCGCCATCTGTGAGTGATCTGTTAATATCTCCTCCCCTCTGGGAGTGTATGTTTAATCTGCTCCCCCTCTGTTGAAGTGTCAGTGTTTAATCTGCTCGAGTGATTCTTCTCAAACCTATGTGAGTGATGTTTAATCTATCCCCGCTCTGGTGGGTCCTTTGTAATCTCTTGGCCCCTGTGAGGGATTGTTATTAATCTCTTCCGCTCCCTGTGAGTGATATTTAATCTATCCTCCCTCTTGAGTGTCTTGTTTAATCTCTTCTCCCCCTCTGTAGGATCTGTTTAATCTCTCGCAACTCTGGGGAGTATGTCTTGGTTAATCTCCATAACCTCCACTCTGTGAGTGATCTGTTTAATTCTCTCTCCCCGTTGTGAGTGATCTGTTTAAACGCTCCCCCTCTGTGGTGCATGTTTAATATTCCTCCACGATGTGAGTTGATCTGTTAATCTCTTCCCCATTGTGAGGGATCTGTTTTAATTCTTATCCCCTCTGTGAGTGATCTGCTTTTAATCCTCCTCCACTCTGTGAGTGATATGTTAATCTCTCCTCCCATCTGTGGGTTCTTGTTTAATCCTCCTCACCTATGTGATGATCTGTGTAATCTCTCCCTCCCCTCTGTGAGGCTTTTTTAATATCTTCCCCGCTCTGTGAGTGATCTGTTTAATCGCTCCAACTGCTCGGTGAGTGATCTGTTAATCTATCCTCCGCCTAGTGAGTGTCTTTGTTTAACTCTCCTCACCTATTGAGTGATCGGTTTAATCTCTCCTCCCCTCTGTGAGTGTCATGTTTAATCTCTCCTCCGCTCTGTGAGTGATCTGTTTAATCTCTCCCCCCCTATTTGAGTGATCTGTTTAATCTCTCCTCCGCTCTGTGAGTGATCTGTTTAATCTCTTCTCCCCCTATGTGAGTGATCTGTTAAATCTCTTCTCCGCTCTGTGAGTGATACATTAATCTCTCCTCCCCTCTGTGAGTGATCTGGGATCCCAGGCCTAGATTTAATAGATTTGAAATATTTATATCGCTCTGCGTTAATGGTAAAAAACTAGTTATACTGTCGTATTTACGAAAAAGGTTGAACGCTTAAATAACAAAGTGATAATTCATTTTATCGCTCCAATTAGTGTGGGCTAAATTAAACTGTACGATAGATAATTATCATATTAATGAATATGCATTGCCTAATTATAAGAGCACAAGTGTTACATTTCACAATAAGATTGCAAATTAAGATTTAATTGCTAATTATCTACTCACTTGCTATTCACTAAACTCAGATACCTGGCGATATCAAGCTCGCGCCCCCAAATATGTGCAATTTTTATCCCCTACCCCAGGCTGGTCTTACCTATGTACACATGTGATGACCACATAGGTAAGATAAGACTAGCCAACGTAGAATGGATGTAGAAAAATACATAACATAACAATGTTCAACATAATATATTAATATTAGCTAAAATATTACCCCTTATAGAACCAAGTTGCCAGCTGGGAACATTTTTATATTTAATCCCACTAGGATACTTTGTTTTTATAAGAAAAAAAATTATATCAAACATATATGTAACGGGTATTCCCCCCCCCCCCCCACCCCAAGATCTGATGTGGGTGCAAGGAAAATACGGTGTTACCATAGGTGTGGTGCATTACCTGTTGGCTCGCAGGAGGGCTGAGCTTCCGCCACGGGGAACCTGGGGCAATTATACTAGGGGTAACCACTTAGCGCCTCCACCTGCGATGGCTCCCACCAGAGGGGGAGTGGTTCCTCGCAGGACAATCAATAATACCATACACAAGGATTTATATATTAACTACTACCATTTACTTAAGAACATGAGATAACACATCATCACATAACATATCAGAACAGGTGTCCCTCTCTCGAGGAGACACTTACTGCGACGTCCAGCAGGACGCTTCCCCAACACCAGGTGATCCCACCCAGTGTCCAAAGAACCCCACCCAATGCCCCGCACTCTTGCAGACAGAGTCAATGGGTGACTGCGCAGTCACTATTAAACTAAGGGCCCGTTGGTGCACTTGTGTAGTAGATAGAACCTGCCGAGCACTCCCGTACTCGGATCAGCAACTGGCTTCACAAAGGATCTGTCGTGTGAAGGTTCCGTCTGATCCCACACCGGACTTCTTTGTACGCGGACCGCCAGGGCGGTCTCACTCTGGAATAGTCTCTGTGGACCCCAACGTGGGTCCGAACCGCTTCACAGGAACCGCAGCGTCCGCTGAGTCCCTAACTAACACTTGGCTCTAACGTGACAGGAACCCTAACCTAGGGCCTGTCCCTGTGGTACCGCAACCTAAAGTGGCTTTGGGGAAAACTCCTAGGGGCCTAACAGGGGTTAATAACCTGCCCCACTCCCCTAACTCTTCCCAGCCTGACTATGCTTAATAACACTTAACGAGTCCCAGTGCCTACAGCAGCAAGCTGTAGCTCACTGGATGCTGGCAGCCAACGTGCTGCGCAACAAGGTGCCTGCCTGTCAGACCTCACAGCACTTACAGCGTGACTCTGACAAGGCAGCACTCTACACTAAGGGCAGTGTCCCTATCTTGGGCCTCCCTAAGCACTTACCCACTAATCTAGTGGGGAGTTGGGGCCTACCTGGGGTGTGGGTACCTATGTGGGGCAGGAGCTGCACTCGCTCCCCGCACTCTTTCTTCCCTCACAGCTCCCTGACTCCAACTCTCGTATGCCTTACTTTCCCAGCTCCCACTAATGTAAGTGGCAGGGTCCCTAACCTGAGGGCTGTCCCTGGCAACACTCACTTTACTGGGGAGCTGAGCTGAGCTATCTCGGGCCCTGGGAGTGCTGGCCTAGTACAGGGAGTCCCTGACTCCCGTACCCTACCTCCTTCCCTGGGCTTCTCCGGTCTCTGACTCCCACGTAGCTGCAAGCCCGCCAAATGTATCCACTTGCTCCCTCTGCAGATCTTTGGCCCTTATTGGCCACACTGATGCACCTGGTGTGCTTGGCCCTAAGCCTCATGGGAGTTGTAGTCCCGAGGCACCTGCAATAACATTGGGGCCGCGTGCGCGCCTTCCCTCTGCCTGCACTAACCCCTAATGGCCGCCACAACATCTCCCTCTCTATCCCCACTCTCGCGCGACTCTCCTGGCCTGTTCCTACACTAGCGTGATGCCTACCTGACTCGCGGGGCTCCCTTGCGCATGCGTGATCACTGCGCATGCGCGAGTGGCTGGGTAATGGCGGCGCCCTCTTCGGGACCTTAGAGACGTGACCGCGGCATTAGCGACGGCCCGATCGCGTCCCCGGCAACCGGCCCGCTCGCGGAGAAGAGGCGCAGCTCCCTCCTCGGCCCCCACCCTCCGGAATGGCCGTCGGGTCTGCCGCTGGCCTCCGGCAGTACCCGACATCGGTCCTGGCCACGGAGGCTCCCTGGGAGGTCGCAGGGGGCAAAGGGTGACCTGGCTACATATATAAAAGAGAATCTTGTTTTTTCCTGCTTCTGCTGCTTTGATAAATGTGCTACTGTTTATTGCAGGAGATGTTGGTGCATCTTAGAGGTTTTTGTTTTTAGACACTTCCATTTTCTGGTTTGCTTGCGCAGCACATCTCAAAATGTTTTCTAACCCTCTTCTGCAGTTCTGAGGCTCAGCTGGGCGCACCTTCACATTCCTCTATATATATACATAACAGTCATTAAGTTATCCTTAATATTATTTCTGGGACCCTCCCTGCTGCAGTCAGCGTTTTGTGAAACCGCAGAATTTCTGCATTTCTAATTCTCACATATACTGTACATCTCTGATGCATTTACCATGACCCCTTACAGACGCTGTTTAGAAGGAGTTGGGGGAGGAGACCAATTTGTCCCTAAAACCATCTCTATTTGCCGAATAAATCTGCAAAGTCTGAGTTCTCCACCTAGGAGACCTGCCCCAAATGCAGGGGCGGAACTTGGCAACGGTGGGCCCCAGTGCAAGTTTAAAGAAAGGCCTACCTCTCCCCACGGGGCCCTGCCTCTGGTGGTTACGGAGGGAGCCCTCCCAGGCGGTGATTGTTGAAGTTGGGCCAGTCTTCCGCTGGGGCATAACTTACACATTAGGACCACCTGGGTGAGCTTCTTCCATCGCCACCACTCCCAAGGAAGTGCCACAGGAAGGGTGTGTGCAGGGGGTGGGGGGGTGTCATTAGAAATGCTGGCTGCATGTTCTGGCTGCTAAAATAAGGGTCGAAACTGCATTCCAGTGTGTGGGGGATGAGACCTAGTGTGGCCGAAGCGGGTGCACATAAGGTAGTGCCGCGACTACCCACATGTAAAACAAATAGATTGTTCGTCTTGCTTCTTGATGTACGTCACTGAGCAAATTGGCACGGAACAAAACACGTGCTCACTGTTTCAGAACAAATTGCTTCCCCTTGATACATTTCCCCGTGGGTTCTGTTGTACGTCTCAGCTCACAGTGTGATCTCATTAGTGTGATTATGCCCTCCGCCTCCCTGGGAACCCCCGGGAAAGAAATGTGTCAGCAAACCCCATACAGAGCACAATATCACTACATCATGACATCTTTGTTGATACTTTCCTAAGAAGTGCGTATGTAGTGATGCACTTTGTATGGGGTTTACTGACACTTTTTTTCATTTTCATTTATTTTGTGTTGGCTGCACAGACAGGGTTTGTCTCCCTACTTGTTCCCCTCCCCCATTTATTCTAATATCTGAGAAACCCCGGAATACATGTATATCTAGTTGTGTTTCTTTGTCTTTCCACAGGAACACATCACAGTTCAAACCTTGGATATGGCAGACGAGGCATTTGATGACCAGTACATTGGCTGCAGGAATCAAATGGAGGAGGCCATCATCTCCAAAGAGCTGCTGAAGCATGAAAAGACCCAAAGTACACATTTCAAACGAGCATGGGAAGAAGCAGAGGACATTTGGCGATCACAGACGAAACGCAAGGTGAAATCCCTCCTTCCAGATGGATTTGAGGACAACCATGGGGTTGCTATTGTGGCCCACTCGGGATTTATTAATAAAGACTTTAATGAAGCAGTGAAATCAGCTGGAAAATCCTATAGTTATTACAAGGACAACTTCCACTTCAAAGCCTTCCATTATTACCTGACTGTCGCTCTACAGCTTTTATCAGGTAATTGTAAGCAGAGCAAGAAGTTGGTATATAGAGGGATGGACAATATTCATTTTAAGCCCCCCACCGATTCACACCATGTCAAGTTTGGGCAGTTTTTATCTACATCCCTAGATATAAATCAAGGAAAGATGTTTGGCAATGACACATTCTTTACCATCATCACCTGCTTCGGCATCCACATCGATGCCTTCTCCCAGTTTCCTCGTGAACATGAGGTGCTGGTTCCCGGGTACGAGGTGTTCACCGTCTCCAGCTTTGTGGAAGAGCACTATGAGTTTAGCTTGACCACCACAGAGACCAACTGCAGCAATTATAACTGCGCATACCTTGGAGGTAAGTCGCCCGGTCACAGCTATGTGTGGGGTTATTCCTCTACAAAATTGGGACAAAAGTGGTCATAAAAAGGAAAGTGGTTCTCTTTTTCCCAGTAAGTTTATTCCTGTTGATGCTTGACCTGTACTTTGTTTAGAGACCCCTCTCCTGGATAACAAATATAGCCAGTCTATGGTCGGCAGACGTCCCATATATACGGGAATGTCCCTTATTTCATTCACTTGTCCCGTTGTCCCTGAAAGGTCTGTCGGGACACATAATTGTCCCGTATTTTAGCACCTGGACGTGAAACGCCTGAACTTAAAATGACTGTAATGAAATTGGTCATTAAAACGTATTAGATTTCTACTTGGGTGTAATAGTTCCCTTTTCCGATAGATGCCGCCTTACTAAATTATTAAAATAATAAAGTTCGGACATTGCCTGGTCATCCCATCATACTATGACACCCACCCCTATAGGCGTTCCTTTTTCTCCGACCCCTACGTGTTAGGTCAGTTGCGTATTTCCCCGCCCGTCCAAGCTCAGAGATAATAAAACCCAAAAACTATAGCTGTCAAGTGGGCGATACTGTACCATTCAGCTCCGAGCACTTTCAAATCATTCATCCCACATTACTAATTTCATAATGGATTTCGGCGTCCCGTATCATAAAAACTTAAATGCGGCAACCCTAACAAGCAGGGTTCAAAGCCAAAGAATCTCTCTAGAGGTGGAGAGTGTGCTAGGGGAAAGCACCTCCAAGCCTGTTACAAGCAGCAGCATTCTCTGTTTATTCAACTTCTTTCCAGTTTCAAGTAGAGACGGAGTTACAGCAAACTCGTCACTTGTCTCCAGATGTGTAATCCCCATTTACAAGCATTGGAGATGTTTATAGAGAATATGTTTGTAGTAGACAATGGTTGATAGCCTTGTGGTGGGTCGTGTTTGATAGATCTGTCTGTTGTTGGAGTTATTTCTTGCACCCCTATCCCTCCCCCCCAGCCCCCCAGCTGCAAGGATAGGGTGTACAGTACTAAGAATTTGAGGTAGATATGATAGTCTTTTGCTTAAGGGTTGTGTACCTGCTCCAAGGTATATGTAGCTCAGTAAGCTTACCTGTCTTCCCAGGGCATCCTTCAGTAGATTCAGGCCAAGGCTGTAGTTGAGGAGTGACAGAACCAAATAGTAACCAAATAGTAAAAGGCGCCAGGAACTTTTAATGAATCACTTTATTTAGTCAGCAGCAGCATAGCAGTACAATAGCAGTACATAGCTCTTCAATGTAGACTTCTTTCAGCATAAACATTGCAGGAATCACCTCGTAGGCATCTTCACCATGAAGGTTGTATAGAGAGGTTCTCCTCTTCCACCCTTCTGTGAGAGAATATCCCCTATTCTTGTTACTCTAGGGCCCCATTCTTGAGCAAATACTTTTCCTGCCTGGAAAATAACAAAGTGGCTGCTCCTAACCCGGCCAGGTGGACCTGGATACCCCCCTTGGTGGGTGTAAAGTTGGGGTGTGGATGATGGTGGATCCTTGGAGACTGATCTTTGATGGTGAAATCCTCCTGGGGGTCTGAATATAAAAAGGGGGATCCGCACCGTTTATAATGAGGGGGTGGCATATAATTCTGCCCCCAGTAACTGGGCAGATTAAAGATAGTTACATGTCACCCATCCTGACATGTGACCCTCCAGCGCTTTCCAGGCCAAACATGGGGCTGGAAGTGCAACACTATAGAAACAATATAGAGACAGACTCACATGCCTGGCGAGACTTTAACCCTGGCACTGCCTGCAGCTACCAGGGCTGACATGCAGGGGGAAGGCTTTAGCAGGGTGCTACACTTACATTGTACTGTACATAAGACTGTTCAGTAGAAGAGTACAGATGTTACATCTAAAATACAGGGGCATTTATACTACAATACTAGGATAAGAGCACCAGGCACAAACTCACCGAGAGTCTAAATTTAGCATAGGATGAACTTGATGGACATACAGCTGAACCCCGTTATAGCGCGGTCCTCGGGGGCCACCATATCCGATCGTACTATAACCGGGTTGCGCTAATTTTTTTTAAAAATGGCCGCCGCGCGCCCGTTCGTGAGGAGGGGGGAGGAGGGGGGAGGAGGTGGAGTGAGGTGCCGGCAGCCCTACATGATCCCCCAGCAGCCACCGTACTTCTCCCAGCAATCCCCCATCAGCTCCGCACCAATCCCCCCCAGCAGCCCCGCACCAATCCCCCCCAGCAGCTCTGCACCAATCCCCCCACCAGCTCCGTACCAATCCCCCCCCAGCAGCTCCGCTACCATCCCCTCCCAGCATGCGAGCCGCCCCCACCAATCCCATCTCCCAGCCCCCCGCACCGATCCCCCCTGTAGCCCCGCACCAATCCCCCCAGCAGCTCTGCACCAATCCCCCCCAGCAGCTTCACACCAATCCCCCCAGCAGCTCCGCACCAATCCCCCCAGCAGCTCCGCACCAATCCCCCCACCCAGCAGCTCGCACCATCCCCCCGCAGCCACCCCCGCACCAATCCCCCCCAGCAGCCCCGCACCGATCCCCCCTGTAGCCCCGCACCGATCCCCCCAGCAGCCCCGCACCAATCCCCCCCAGCAGCAACGCACCAATCCCCCCCAGCAGCCCCGCACCAATCCCCCCCAGCAGCCCTGCACCAATCCCCATCAGCTCCGCACCAATCCTCCCAGCAGCTCTGCACCAATCCCCCCCCACCATCTCCGTACCAATCCCCCCCCAGCAGCTCCGCACCAATCCCCCCAGCAGCCCCGCACCGATCCCCTCCAGCAGCCCCGCACCAATCCCCCCCAGCAGCCCCGCACCATCCCCCCCCCCACAGCCCGCACCGTCCCCCATCCCACCCTGTAGCCCCGCACCCATCCCCCCCGCAGCTCTGCACCAATCCCCCCGCAGCCTTCACACACAATCCCCCCACATCTCCGCCCAATCCCCCCAGCATGCCGCCCACCAATCCCCCCCACAGCTCCGCCCAAGCCCCCGCACCCCGCCCCACATCCCCCCATCATCCCCGCACCGACTGACACCGCCCGCCAGCAGCCCCGCACCGATCCCCCCCAGCAGCCCCGCACCAATCCCCCCCAGCAACCCCGCACCAATCCCCCCAGCAGCTTCACACCAATCCCCCCAGCAGCTCCGCACCAATCCCCCCAGCAGCTCCGCACCAATCCCCCCAGCAGCTCCGCACCAATCCCCCCAGCAGCCCCGCACCAATCCCCCCACGTCCCCGCACGATCCCCCCTTGCCCCGCACCGTCCCCCCAGCAGCCCCCACCGATCCCCCCCAGCACCCCGCACAATCCCCCCAGCAAACCCCGCACCAATTCACCCATCCCCCCACAGCCCCACCACCAACTCCCCCCCAGCAGCCCCGCACCAATCCCCCCCAGCATCCGCCCCCTCCACCAATCCCCCCCAGCACCCCCCTATCCCCCCCAGCAGCCCCGCACCATCCCCCCAGCATCCCTCACCGATCCCCCACCCCCCAGCCCCGCACCAATCCCGCCAGCACCACCCCAGACACCAATCCCCCACTCAATCCCCCCCGATCCCCCCCACAGTCCCCGCACCGATCCACCCCAGAGCCCCTCACCAATCCCCCCAGCATCCTCAGCCAATCCCCCCCACACCCCCTCACCAATCCCCCCCACCCCAGCGGCCCCGCACCGATCCCCCCTGTACCCCTTCCCGCACCATCCCACCATCAGCCCCCCGCACACATCCCCACCCCCATCCCCCCCCAACCCCTCACCAATCCCCCCATCACCCCAATGACCAATCCCCCCCAGCATCCCCGACACCATCCCCCCCAGCCACCCCCCACCAATCCCCCCCATCATCCCCGCACCAATCCCCCCAGCAAGCCCTGCAACCCTATCCCCCCATCAGCCCCCGCACCAATCCCCCCCAACGCCCGCACCAATCCCCCCCAGCACCCCACACACCTACCCCCCCACAGCCCCGCACCGATCCCCCCAGCACAGCCCCAGCACCGATCCCCCCCAGCTCACCCCCACACCACTCCCCCCCAAGCACCCCTGCACCAGATCCCCCATTAGCCCCATAACAATTCCCCCCCACAGCCCCAACCGATCCCCTCCCCCCCCCATGCAGCCCCGCACCATCCCCCCCAGCAGCCACCGCACCAATCCCCCCCCGCAGCCCCTGCACCATCCCCCCCACAGCCACTCTCCGCACCAATCCCCACCCCCCAGCATCTCCGCACCATCCTCCCCCCCAGCAGCTCCGCACCAATCCCCCCCAGCAGCTCCGCACCAATCCCCCCCAGCAGCTCCACACCAATCCCCCCCAGCAGCTCCGCACCAATCCCCCCAGCAGCCCCGCACCGATCCCCCCCAGCAGCCCCACACCAATCCCCCCAGCAGCTCCGCACAATCCCCCCACATCACCACCACCTAATCCCCCCGCACCCCGCACCGATCCCCCCATCAGCTCTGCACCAATCCCCCCAGTAGCCCTGCACTGATCCCCCCCAGCAGCCCCGCACCAATCCCCCCCAGCAGCCCCGCACCAATCCCCCCCCCACGCCCCGCAACCAATCCCCCCCCACCCCTCACCAATCCCCCCCATCAGCCCCGCACCGATCCCCCCCAGCAGCACCCTGCACCGTATCCCCCCCAAGCAGCCCCGCACCTCCCCCCCAGCAGCCCCACGCCAACCCCGCCATCAGCCCATACTGTACCCCCCAGCACCCCACAACCGATCCACCCAGCAGCCCCGCACCAATCCCCCCCCGCAGCCCCGCACCGATCCACCCAGCAGCCCCGCACCAATCCCCCCCAGCAGCCCCGCACCAATCCCCCCAGCATCCCCGCACCGATCCCCCCATCAGCAGCCCCGCACCGATCCCCCCAGCAGCCCCGCACCGATCCCCCCCAGCATGCCCCCGCACCATCCCCCCACACCCCACACCCAATCCCCCCCACACGCCCCACACCAATCCCTCCCCCAGCATCCCTCACTCTCCACCCCCAGCACCCCCCACCCCCCCCCCATCCCACCCACCCACAGCAAGCCCCACACCGATCCCCCCAGCGCCCCAGCACCGATCCCCCCCAGCATCCCCACACCATCCATCCCCCGATCACCGCCCCCACCCGCAGCCCCGCACCCAGCCCCACCCCCCCCGATCCCGCCCCCAGCATCTCCCACCAATATCTCTTCTCAATCGTTTCTGTCTTTTGGTTTGGGCCACTCCTGGGACTACGATACACGTTCTCCAGAAACAGAATTGAAACCACTTTTATCTCCACGATGCGTTTTCAATGCATGTGAAGCAGTGACAGAAGCCAGATTGTGATTTACCAATTGCATGCAGCTGTTCCAAGACACACACTCGGACACCGTGCATCGCACACACTACTTATTTGGAACGATGGTTGATGAGAGTTGATTCCAACCCGTTTTGTTTTTGAAACGTTACATAATTCTGCTGTATCTAACACATATTTACAGTTTGGACCAGAACCACATTTGAAACAATCTTCTCTGTTTTTGTGTTAATGGGAAGCATATAATCTCCCTAGCAAATACAGTTATGGCATGTTTACTGTAATAATTGAGCTGTAATTGGTTAGATTAACTTGTGTGTTTAATATTAGGTGGAGAAACCAGTCCGAATTCGACATTCTGCATCTACAACTCTGGTAAGAAACCTATCCTGTAATGTCCTTATCACACAGAGAACCGTGACCATCTATCCGTAATCTGACCTTCCTGCTGCGCTATCACTATGCACACTTACTACTGCACAGTATCACGCCCAGTCTGTTCTGTCTTCAGCTATATCCAAGATACATGTAGGATGTATCTTCAGTTATATCCAAGATACATGTAGGATGTATCTTCAGTTATATCCAAGATACATGTAGAGATGTATCTTCAGTTATATCCAGATAATTAAGATGTATCTTCAGTTATATCCAAGATACATGTAGGATGTATCTTCAGTTATATCCAAGATACATGTAGGATGTTCTTCCGTTTATATCCAAGATACATGTAGGATGTATCTTCAGTTATATCCAAGATACATGTAAGATGTATCTTCAGTTATATCCAAGATACATGTAGGATTTCTTAGTTTACCAGAATGTAGGATGTATCTTCAGTTATATCCAAGATACTTGTAGGATGTAATCTTCAGTTATATCCAAGATACATGAATGTATCTTCCGTTATATCCAAGATACATGTAGGATGTATCTTCAGTATATCCAGATACATGTAGGATGTATCTTCAGTTATATCCAAGATACTGTAGGATGTTATCTTCAGTTAATCCAAGAAACATGTAGGATTTCTTCAGTTTATCCAAGATACATGTAGGATGTATCTTCAGTTATATCCAGATACTGTAGTATGTATCTTCAGTTATATCCAAGATACAGGTAGATGTGCTTCATTATTATCCAGATACATGTAGGATGTACTTTCAGTTATATCCAAGATACTTTAGATTATCTTTCATTTATATCCAAGATACATGTAGAGATGTACTCAGTTATATCCAAGATACATGTAGGATGTATCTTCAGTTATATCCAGATACATGTAAGATGTATCTTCAGTTATATCCAAGATACATGTATATGTCTCAGTTATATCCAAGATACATTAATGTAGTCTTGCAGTTATATCAGATACTGTAGTGTATCTTCAGTATATCGAAGATACATGTAAATGTAATCTTCAGCTATATCCAATACATGTAAGATGTACTTCTCAGTTAATATCAAGATACATGTAGATGTATCTTCAGTTATATCCCAGATACATGTAGGATGTATCTTCAGCTATATCCAAGATACATGTAGGATGTATCTCCGTTATATCCAAGATACATGTAGATGATCCTTCAGTTATATCCAAGATAATGAGGATGTATCTTCAGTTATACCAAGATACATGTAGATGTTCTTCTTTATATCCAAGATACATGTAGGTATGTATCTTCAATTAATATGCCATAGATACAATGTAGGATGTATCTTCAGTTATATCCCAAGATACATGTAATATGTATCTTCAGTTATATCCAAGATATGTAGATGTATCTTCGTTATATCCCATATACATTTAGGATGTTATCGTTCAGTTATATCCAAGATACATGTAGGATGTATCTTCAGTTATATCCAAGATACAATGACATGTACTTTCTCTCATTGCCTTCCATAACATATTAAGGATTACAATCCTCTTTAATACTGCAGCACTCCAGTATATTAACCTCTTCACTGCCAGAGCAATGGGATGCATCAAAGAGTTTAACAATATTGTTGGAAGTAACCAGAGGAAGTGGGGAATATCTCCTCCCATTCCCATCCCAAATGGCCTCAGAAGATTCCCCAAATATTATATTTTCTGCCTAAAAGGTATCAGGATTTTTAGGAGGCAGAATCCCGAGGCCTTTAACTTGTCACTATTTCCCCCCGTGTGGGCGTATCTGTGAGACCCATTGTGTAACACATCAGCACTGCTGGGGCTTGTAAAGCAGAAGTTCACGCTCTGTCCCCCTCCCCCGTCCCCATGTTTATTTTACATGGGTGATGTGTAGGGACGCGGGGTGAATTGCATTCATTTCAGCTCATGATACACATACCTATATAGAGACATACCGGGAAAGGTGCTGCATGCCGTGTCACGTGGACCAATAGGAAGCTGCGACAGATGACATTGCGGCTTCCTCTTGGCCGCATTCCGCGGGAGATATCAACCAGCATTATGTTTGCCATGGAGGGAACGTTACCAGGTACAGATGCAATCAGCTGTATCTCCCCCCTGCCCTGGAGGGAACATTACCAGGTACAGGTGCAATCAGCTGTATCTCCCCCCTGCCCTGGAGTGAATGTTACCAGGTACAGGTGCAATCAGCTGTATCTCCCCCCTGCCCAGGAGGGAACGTTACCAGGTACAGATACAATCAGCTGTATCTCCCCCCTGACCTGGGGGGAACGTTACCAGGTACAGATACAATCAGCTGTATCTCCCCCCTGCCCTGGAGGGAACGTTACCAGGTACAGATGCAATCAGCTGTATCTCCTCCCTGCCCTGGAGGGAACGTTACCAGGTACAGGTGCAATCAGCTGTATCTCCCCCCTGCCCTGGAGGGAACGTTACCAGGTACAGGTGCAATCAGCTGTATCTTCCCCCTGCCCTGGAGGGAACGTTACCAGGTACAGATGCAATCAGCTGTATCTCCGCCCTGCCCTGGAGGGAACGTTACCAGGTACAGATGCAATCAGCTGTATCTCCTCCCTGCCCTGGGGGGAACGTTACCAGGTACAGATGCAATCAGCTGTATCTCCCCCCTGCCCTGGAGGGAACGTTACCAGGTACAGATGCAATCAGCTGTATCTCCCCCCTGCCATGGAGGGAACGTTACCAGGTACAGATGCAATCAGCT
>WSYH01006047.1:3900-40516 GCA_036426205.1 Ascaphus truei | reverse complement strand
CCCTCTCTCCTGTATATATATGCTGCGCCCTCTCTCCTGTATGTATAGGCCCCCCTCTCCTTTATATATATGCTGCGCCCTCCTGTATGTATATGCCCCTCTCTCCTGTATGTATACGCCCCCCTCACATTGCACCCTCTCTCCTGTATGTATACGCCCCCCTCTCATGCTGCGCCATCTCTCCTGTATGTATACGCTGCACCCTCTCTCCTATATGTATATGCCCCTCTCTCCTATATGTTTAGCACATTTTCCCCCACCCCCGGGGAGATTTGATGGCTACGGTGTATGTGGCACTTTACCTGCGGCTCGCAGGAGGCCTGGGCCTCCGCTGCTGGGAGCCTGGGGTGTGCACGATCCGTTGGGTGCCAGCGCCTCCACCTGTACGGGATCCTGCTATGTGGAATAACCCCGTTACAGGACCCCATGCAATAATAAACACACCGGTATGAGTAACAGTTTTACTGCATGCATAGAGTAACAACGGTAACAGTCCCACCAACTAGGCCACGCACGGACGTGCCCTCACACTGTCCTCCAACACAAGGTCCACTCTAAATGGGATATTCCCCAAAGTACTGTGCACCCAACCACCCCAGTGTCCACAAGTAGCAACCCACCCAAGTGTGTGAGGCAGCGCTGCCCACAAATGTGTACAGTTGGTGCACTTGTTGGTACCTGCCGGGTATTCCAGAATCTGCATTTATCGAAGGACAGCTTCAGCCCTTCCTCACCCAGCCGATCCAGCACCTTCAGCAGGTGTTCCTCATGCTCCTCCAGAGTTTTACCGAAGACGATGACGTCCAGGTAGACCAAGTATTCCCGTGGATTCATGTCGCGGATGTTTTTTTTCCATCAGACGCTGGAATGTTGCTGGAGCTCCACAAATGTCTTCTCTTCGTCTTCTGCACTCATCGGTACCTGGTAGAACCCAGATCTCAGGTCCAGTACACTGAACCATTGGCTCCCCACCAGCACGTTCAGAAGTTCTTCAATCCTCAGTAGAGTATATTGGTCAGGTACGATGCGATTATTCAGTGTTCGATAATCGACACACAGGCGGGCCGACCCATTCTTTTTCCTCACCACCACGATGGGTGACGCGTATAGGCTACAGGACTCTGTCATGATCCCCTACATCTCCTGTAGAACGTCTCTCACGTCCTCCACATCTCGGGGAGTGATGTGACGGGACTGTTCCCGGAAGGGAGTGGTATCACTTAGCCGGATGGTGTGTTGGGCGTTTCGGCTGTAGCCTACATCCATCTCGCTAGTGGAGAATACTTCTCTTTGTGCTTCTAAGTTGGCCGTCAGCTGCTCCCTCCACTCGGCGGACAGGGTCAGGTCCTTGAAGTCAAAGGCCAGCCCGGCTGGCGTATCTTGTACCACGGCGGTGGTCGCTTGCGCGGCCATCGTCTCGACGGGAGTAACGGGAGATATTAGCCCCAATTTTTGACAGTGATCGAAGGACATAGGGTACGGGGAGATGTTCTGGACGAACACCTTGATTCTTCCTGGCAGTTTGGAGGTCCATTCCCGCACTTCGGGCACCAGCTTGTAGCCTCTGTGGGCGTCCCCCTCAGGCGTGCTCTCTAGAGAGAAGAGATGATCAGCCTGGCCTCGGCCCGGGTAGCAGCACACGGCGGCCATGCGCTTCACTCCCCGTGGTGGAATCTCGGTTACCCCCACGCCGAGGTTGTAGATGATCCCATGCCCATCTTGTGCCGACACCTTACAGCACTCCTCCCGTTGTACGGGGTGGATCTGTAGGGCAGACCGGTAGTTCGCCGGCATCTTGCACGTAGGCTCTGATCACCGCCCGCACTATGTCGGTGTTGGTTCTCAATATGATCGGGGAACTTGGGCATTCCCGAGGCTCAGGGCTTACTCGCGCCTCCACATCCATGTTGTGGGACTTGCCAGTGTTCAACTGGGGTATTTCCAGCCGAACCTGCACTACACCGTCAATGGGGTAGTCCTCATTGCTGAGGCCCCACAGCTTCATCTTGTCGGCCGACTGCAAGGGCAGATGTTTATCATAGAACGGCCGGTACACAATGGTTACCTGGGACCCAGTGTCCAGCAAAGCCGATGCGTATATGCCGTCTACGAGGACACGGACGATGGCAGCCGGTCCTAAGCGGCGGTAAGCATCCGATGATGAGGATTGGTCAGGTTTTGGCACGAGTGCGCCCTCTGAGGGCAGGGAAGTTGTTTCTGTGGTCTGAACGTTGCAAATCAAGGGGATGGAACGTTCTAGTGGGAGTTGTTTTTCTTTCCGGGCAGTCCCACGAAAAGTGACCCTTCTGGCCACAGCTGAAGCAGATGGTGCCACTTGGGTCCATGCAGGCCCTGTAGGTGGGGGATTCTCTCCCGGACGCCATGGTTTTGGTTTTAAGCGACTTGGGAGGAGGATCCTTCTCAGTACTGTACGTGTCTTTGGCCTTCGGAGATGACGCTCCCATGGATTCACCCTTGAGGGGCTCTTTGTCCTTCTTTGAAGCATGTAGGCGCGTATACGACTCATGTCCTTTTACTATCCCTAGTAGGTCCTCGAAGGTAGGGGGGGGGCGGTCATTGAGGTAGAGAGCACCTAATCATGATCACTATGTGATGGGTGGGGATGGCCCCTCTGAGGAATTGTTTGCGACGGTCCTCATCCACCATGGATGCGGGGATGATGTTGTGAGTCCGCAGCTTCCAGAGGACCAGCTGGATCCGCTGAATGTAGAGGGACAGGTCTTCCCGTCCTTTTGTCTGAGGCCGTAATATTTGGATCACAGTTCGCTTTCATCTTCATCTTTTCCGTAGATCCCCGATCCTGTGGGCCGAGATGTCGGCGTCCTGACCACGTTGCATACTATTCATGGTGGATGCTGGAGGTAGGAGGCTCTCCATTATCCGCTGCCGTTTCACAGCCTCGGAGCAGGGCCATTCATCAAGCACCTTGAGGATGTGTTCCCTCCAGGAATCAATCCCTTCTTCACCCACAGGGGTGGGTGTCATCCCGGAGAAGGCCTTGAGCTTCCTATAATTTTTCATTTGCGAAGACATGGTCAGAGCCTCCACTAATCCCGGTAATGTCACTCCTAGTACTGAGCCACCACTTGATTAGCGACTGTCATTTCCAGGCCCGGGGCTAGGGGCCAGCATGGAGTTTCTCGCTTGTCGGCGGGGGGGGTGGGGAGGGAGGGCGGGGTGACTGTGGGGGACTCCCGGCCCAGCTGATGTCTCCTTGCGGGGCGCTTGGGTTGAAGGTTACCTGGGGTAGCGGTACGTCTGGCCTCGCTGGAGTAATGGTTGCCATATTTATGGTCCTCCAGTCCCCGGGGATGTAGGAGGAGGTGGAGGCCGCACTCAGCTGGGGGACCTTTGTGGAGGGCCTAGGAGGGGAGGTAGCCTTGGGGGATGCTAGCCCAGGGTATATGAGTGGGCACCCTGCGGGCAGAGTCTCTGGCACATATATAACCTGTGGGGCATCTTCTGGGCATATCTCTTGCCCGGTGGACAATACCACAGCGCTCCCCTAGTAAGCTGTGTCATATTTCCTACTAATGATCCTGAAGTCACTGAAACCAGGAGATCTTTTCACTCATTGAGGAGATATGGCGGCTACGGTGTATGTGGCACTTTACCTGCGGCTCGCCAGAGGCCTGGGCCTCCGCTGCTGGGAGCCTGGGGTGTGCACGATCCGTTGGGTACCAGCGCCTCCACCTGTACGGGATCCTAATATGTGGAATAACCCCGTTACAGGACCCCGTGCAATAATAAACACACCGGTATCAGTAACAGTTTTACTGCATGCATAGAGTAACAACGGTAACAGTCCCACCAACTAGGCCACGCACGGACATACCCTCACACTGTCCTCCAACACAAGGTCCACCCTGAATGGGATATTCCCCAAAGTACTGAGGGGCCCTTGGGCACCCAACCACCCCAGTGTCCACAAGTAGCAACCCACCCAAGTGTGTGAGACAGCGCTGCCCACAAATAACGTGTGTACAGTTGGTGCACTTGTTGGTACCTGCCGGGTACTCCAGCACCCGGTAACTCCACAACAGAAGGATAGGATCCACTGATCCAGCGCCCGGTAACTCCACAACAGAAGGAAAGGATCCACTGATCCAGCGACGGTTGTTTTCAACAACGACGTCCGCCTCCAGGTGAGGTGACCTCCCCTGTGGATAGTATAACCGTTGAATATAGTCTCTCAATATGGTGGTCTGGTCCCAGACCACCGGAGCACCAGTTCGCCGTCACGTCCTGGCTGTGTCCCTCTCTAGTACTACAGGGGCCGTGTCCCTAACTGATGGGCCTGTCCCTGCAGCAACCACAAGCTGAGGTGAGTCAGGGCCTAGCTGGGGCCTAAGGGGGTCTCTGGCCTAGTGTAGGGGTAACAGACGCCCTGCACCTACACACCCTACCCCTTCCGCTTCCCAGCTCTGACTGGCGTGCTCCCAGCGCGCAAAATGTATCTGTCTGGGGCAGGGGGATCCTCACAGCCCTATTGGCTTATCTGTGGCACCTGATCCCCTGTGCATTATGGGGCTTGTAGTCCCCGCGGAGCCCTCACTGGGTAATGGCCGCCTCGCGCGCGTACACTGCGCATGTGTGGCATCTCGTGCATGTGCGACCTCATCCAAGATGGCGACGCCCTGCAAAGGGAACCTCCGGCGATCGAGTCGCCTGCCGCAACCACACCACAGTCTCCCCCAACCTCCCTAACAGGCGCAGCTGCAGCCAGAGGTAGGGGCAGACGGGGGACAAGGGGGGATCCGGGCTATATATATATATACGCCCCCCTCATGCTGCTCCCTCTCTCCTGTATGTATACACCCCTCCTGTATGTATACGCCCCCCTCTCTCCTGTATGTGTACGCCCCCTCTCTCCTGTATGTATACGCCCCCTCTCCTGTGTGTATACGCCCCCTCTCCTGTTTGTATATGCCTCCCTCTCCTGTATGTATACGCCCCCTCACGTTTCACCCTCTCTCCTCAGCGCAGGGAATATGTACCACGTGACTCCTCGTGTTAGGCCGCGATTGTAGTTGCGCGCGCATGAAACATGCAGGAGGCGATCGAGAGGCAACATGGAGGCGTGGCAGTGACGTCACGTGATCGGTTTGCCCTCATTGGTTGAATCGCTCATGTGACGCGAAAAAAACAAAATTGTATCGTATTTTCCAAAATGGCGGCCGCACGCGGTATGTCCTGCCTCATAGATATGCATTTTGTTCGGGCACGTGCGGCCACTATAATCGCAGCCTTAGCGGGATGGTAATGTGTGCGAGCCGCTGTATAACCCCGCTTGTGTATACTCTCCCCGCAGGGTCAGAAGCCGGGGTACTTCTCCTTCCTGGACCCTTTCTCTCCGGCGGTCTGGCTGTTCATGTTATTGGCGTATTTGGCAGTTAGCTGTGTGCTCTTCCTGGCCGCCAGGTAATGACCCCCCCGTAACCTCAGCCGTGCACCCCGAAATATACCGAGCCGTGCGCCCTCCCCGTAACCTCAGCCGTGCACCCCGAAATATACAGAGCTGGGCGCCCCCCAAATTTACCGAGCCGTGTGCCCACCAAATATACCGAGCTGTGCGCCCCAAAATATACCGAGCCGTGCATCCTCCAAATATAGCGAGCTGTGCGCCCCCAAATATACCGAGCCGTGCACCCTCCCAAATATATCGAGCCTTTCAACCCCCAAATATACTGAGTCGTGCGCCCCCAAAATATACCGAGCCATGCGCCCCCCAAATATACCGAGCTGTGCGCCTCCACATATACCGAGCCGTGCACCCCCAAATATACCGAGCCGTGCACCCCCAAATATACCGAGCCGTGCGCCCCTCAAATATACCGAGATGTGCACCCCCAAATATACTGAGCCGTGCGCCCCCCAATATACCGAGCCCTGTGGCCACCGTTATAAGCTTTCTGCACCCCAAACATACACAGTTTTAACCCTAAACCTTGTGCTGTTTTCCACCCCTCAGCCCCCCAAAAAACATCAGCCATTGCTCACCCCAAAATATTTGGAATAAGTACAGGGACAGCATTGTCTGGCCAGGCCTGGGATAATTACAGGGACAGTATAACCAATATATATATTATATATAATCTGTCTCCCTGTCTCCCCCAAGGCTGAACCCCTATGAATGGTATAACCAGCTCCCCTTCTCTCCCACCCCCACCCCCAAAAGACTGAGTCCCATTAATATATAACAAATAACTCCGGTGCCTGAAACAATACGCGATTATGACCCATGTGGGTTCTGACCATATATCGATGTCCAGTCTCGATGACCTTCAGATAAACCACACGGACCGGCTCACAACATGTGAAAAAAGAACACAAGAAATACCATAGTGTGTAACTGTTACACACTGCGGGCAGAGACAATACTCACAGTAACAGCCTGACACACTAACACTACACCCAGGCCACACCCAATGCTACGCTGGAAAACGGTTTGTTCAAATAATAAAAAGACGTGTGAAGATCACGGGGAAAATGGACAAATGGCTGATCCTCCAACTGGAAAAACTGAAATCCTACTGACGACAAGCAGGATTTCCAAAGCATTAGGGACAGTCTCTATCCAAAGTGGCGGCTGCAGGCGCCCGTGAGCGGTCCTCCGCCGGGACTCTGACCAGAGGGTTGTACGCATGTGCCAGTTACCTGGGGGCAGGGACCAAAGTGCTTCCCACGTTAGCTGGCACAAGGTAATTGGGTGCAGATAATTGTGAACCAATGTCTGAGACCCAATGTTAGGGATAGAGCCAGAATCCTATATAACTGATTGTCAGCTCTATGCCCAGGGTCTTCGTTACTACACCTGAATGACACCTGATGCCGGATGAATTGCTAATCCGAATCCCGATTACTTCATTGACCCCTTCCCAAGTAAGAGTCCATATTCTGTGTGTTATTTGTACAATCCTGTGTGTTCACCTTATGTCTAAGGAATAAACTTTATTTACAGTGTCATATCGTGGTCGCATTCGATTTAACCCAGTGATTTTTGGTGTTATATTATAACCCTGCACAAGCTCCCGTGACAGGCTAATACTTTGGTTATTTTCACCTCTGGGAATATATGCTCCCTCTCTTTCCTCCACTCTAATAAAGATAAGGCTGGTTTAAGGCCTTGGGAAGTTAGTGATTGATACAGTACCACTTCCTCCTCTGGTTCTCTCTGAGAGTATCTGCTAGTGATTGCTAGTGCTGATTGGCTCCTGCACGGGTTTTTAGTATTCTTACTGTCGTTGGCTTTACGCTGTGTAATAAATTGTTGTTTGCTGTGTTGGGGTAATTTGGACTAGGGTTCGGGGTGTTTTGATTAGACGTGAGGCCTACTGGATCTATGAGTTAAAAACTTTGTCCCCTAATGGGCTCATCATCGATTTCGACCTAGGAGTCTTTTTAGAAAACTAGGGACTTCATATAGGTCCATCCATCTATACACCTTCTCCACACTTTCTCTTTTCTAAACCTTTATCTTTTTTAGCCTATTTGACCATTGTAGATTTAGCTTATATTTAAGAGTATATTTAATGGCCTGCTAGAGAGAGTTGACTGATATACAGTGTATACAATAGAAGGTTCTGATTCCACTTGTCATGGTTATGCGGTATCATGTTCGAGGTGCAGCATATGACAAATGGAGAAATCTCAGCCCCGCATAACAGATTTGTGCATCATTCCTTTTGACCTTTTATAATAATCTTTTAATTATCTGCAGAGATATTCCGTTTGGGAGCTTGGTGACAGATTTTGTGTTAAGTCCGTTTTGTACAGTGTCTTTGATGGAACTTTCTATGGGATTATTTTATTACAGCTAGCATGGGGTCTTGGTATATGCTATATACATGCATTCTGTATGGTGTACTTAGAACGGCCTTGGGCCACTCATTGAATAATTGTTCATTGTTCATCCATGATTTATTGTACTGTATATATTGTTAACTGTTGGGCATTATGTGCATATGTTTTGTTATTTGTTTATTTATTGTATGCTTCATGGTCAGCCGTTAACTATATCTCGTTTTAATTGATAAGGCTTTAATTTACTCACAAGTTAATTTCTGTGGGTATACATTGGGAGACACGCTAATTCCAACCACGAACCCTTGAGGAAGTGACGTTTCACGAAACGCGTGGGGTTAGAGGTGAAGGTTGTCACCACAGCTGATCCTGGGACTTGCGATCATACGCAGCGGATTTGGAGCTGAGTTTGTGAGTTTAACAGCAGCAGTAACCACTTCCGCGTTGTGCACGGGTGCGCGCATGCGCATGGCCGCCACGTACTGTGAGGAGAGTGCGGGAACATCAGACCTGCCGTACGGTCAGTGACGGCGTGAGTACTCTGGAGGGACACCTCCTACCACCTCTACGGACCACGAGGCTAACGCAGGAGGCATCTGATCCTCCACACGGGCGGCGCTGATAGAAGTGCCCCGTTGGGGGACCTCTTACTGGCGCCTGCAGCCAGCCACTTTGGATAGAGACTGTCCCTAATGCTTTGGAAATCCTGCTTGTCGTCAGTAGGATTTCAGTTTTTCCAGTTGGAGGATCAGCCATTTGTCCATTTTCCCCGGGATCTTCACACGTCTTTTTATTATTTTAACAAACCGTTTTCCAGCGTAGCATTGGGTGTGGCCTGGGTGTAGTGTTAGTGTGTCAGGCTGTTACTGTGAGTATTGTCTCTGCCCGCAGTGTGTAACAGTTACACACTATGATATTTCTTGTGTTCTTTCTTCACATGTTGTGAGCCGGTTCGTGTGGTTTATATGAAGATCATCGAGACTGGACATCGATATATGGTCGGAACCCACATGGGTCATAATCGCGTATTGTTTCAGGCACCGGAGTTATTTGTTATGTTATTGTACCTTTCTTTTACTAGTCAGTTTTTTCTCGCCAGCCAGGCTGAGCCCCTATGAATGGTATATCCCGCACCCCTCCTATCTCCCCCCCAGGCTGAGCCCCTATGAATGGTATAACCCGCATCCCTCCTCTCCCCCCGGCCTGACCCCTATGAATGGTATAATAACCCGCATCCCTCCTCTCGCCCCGCCAGCTGATTCCCCTATGAATGGTATAACCCGCACCCCTCCTCTCCCCCCCCCCCCCCAGGCTGAGCCCCTATGAATGGTTATAAACCCGCACTCCTCTCCCCTCCCCCTCCCGGAGATGCCCCCTATTACTGGTAATGATCCCGCACCCCTCCTCTCTCCCCCCCCAGGCTGAGCCCATAATGGTATAACCGCACCCCCCTCTCTCTCCCCCCCCCCCCAGCTGAGCCCCTATGATTGGTATAACCCCACCCCTCTCTCTCCCCCACCCAGCTGAGCCCCTATGAATGTATAACCCGCACCCCCCTCCTCTCCTCCCTCCAGGCTGAGCCCTATGAATGGTATAACCCGCACCCCTCCTCTCTCCCCCCCAGGCTGAGCCCCTATGAATGGTATAACCCGCACCCCTCCTCTCTCCCCCCCCCAGGCTGACCCCGTATGATGTATAACACCCCACCCCTCCTATCTCCCCCCAGGCTTGAGCCCCTATGAATGGTATAACTCCCCACCCCGTCCCTTACTCCGCCCCCCAGTTGAGCCCCTATGAATGGTATAACCCGCACCCCTCCTCTCTCCCCCCCAGGCTGAGCCCCTATGAATGGTATAACCCGCACCCTCCTCCTCTCTCCTCCCCAGGCTGAGCCCCTATGAATGGTATAACCCGCACCCCTCCTCTCTCCCCCCCCCGGCTGAGCCCTGAATGGTATAACCCCACCCCCCTCTCCCCCCCAGGCTGAGCCCCTATGAATGGTATAACCCGCACCCCTCCTCTCTCCCCCCCCCCAGCTGAGCCCCTATGAACGGTATAATCCCGCACCCCCCTCTCTCTCTCTCCCCCCAGGCGAGCCCCTATGAATGGTATAACCTGCACCCTCTCCGCTCTCCCTCTCCCCCCCAGGCTGAGCCCTATGAATGGTATAACGGACCGCACCCCTCCTCTCTCCCCCCAGGCTGAGCCCCTATGAATGGTATAATCCGCACCCTTCCTCTCTCCACCCCAGGCTGAGCCCCTATGAATGGTATAACCCGCACCCCTCCTCTTCCCCCCCCCCCCACTGAGCACCTATGAATGGTTGACCCGCACCCTCCTCTATCCCCCCCCCCAGGTGACGACCCCTATGGAATGGTATAATAACCCCACCCCTCCTCTCTCTCCCCCCCAGGCTGAGCCCATGAATGGTATAATAACCCGCACCCCTCCTCTCTCCCCCCCATGCTGCGCCCCTATGAATGGTATATAAATCCCGCACCCCCTCCTCTCTCCCTCCACGGCTGAGCCGAGACAATGGTATAAACCCCGCACCCTCCTCTCTCCCCCCAGGCTGAGCCCCTATGATGATATAACCTGCACCCCTCCTCTCTCCCCCCAGCCTGAGCCCTATGAATGGTAAACCCGCAACCCCTCCTCTCTCCCTCCTCCTCCCCCCCAGGCTGACCCTATAGGGTATAACCCGCACCCCCCTCCTCTCTCCCCCCCAGGCTGAGCCCTATGAATTTTATAACCCCCACCCCTCCTCTCTCCCCCCCAGGCTGAGCACCCCTATTGAATGGTAGAAACCCGCACCCTTCCTCTCTCCCCCCCCAGGCTGAGCCCCTATGAATGGTATAAACCCGCACCACCCCACCTCCTCTCCCTCTTCCCTAGTCTGTCCACTGTCGATCCCTCATCCCCCCCTTTACATCCTCTCCCTCCTCTCCCTCTTTCCTCCCTCCCAGGCTGAGCCCCATGAATGGTATAACCCGCACCCCCCTCTCTCTCCCCCCCAGGCTGAGCCCTATGACTGTATAACCAACCCACACCCCTCCTCTCTCCCCCCCCAGGCTGGCCCCTATTGATGGTATAACCCACCCCTCCTCCTCCTCTCCCCCCCAGGCTCAGCCCCTATGAATGTATAACCCCGCACCCCTCCTCTCCCCCCCCCGCTGAGCCCCTATGAAGGTAAACCCGCACCCCTCCTCTCTCCCTCCCCCCCAGGCTGAGCCCTATGAATGGTATAACCCGCACCCCTCCTCTCTCCCCCCCCAGGCTGAGCCCCTATGAATGGTATAACCCGCACCCCTCCTCTTCCCCCCCCCAGCAGACCCTAAGCGGCTTCCCTACCCCCCTGCCCATGAGGGAAAGCGATCCATGTGTTCCCCCCCCACAGGCTGAGCCCCCCGGACCCCTCCCTCTCTTCACTCCCCCCGTGAAGGCTGAGCTCTCCCTATGCACTGGACACCCTCCCCCCACTCGTCCCCCCGAGGCTGAGCCCCTATAATTGTGTAAGAACCCTCACCCCTCCTCCCCCCCCCCCAGTAGCCCCTATGATGGTACAACCCACCCCTCCCTCTCCTCTCCCCAGGGCTGAGCCCCTATGAATGGTATAACCCCCACCCTCCTCTCTCCCCCCCAGCTGACCCCTTGTGAAGTTATAACCCACCCCTCCTCTCTCCCCCCCCACCCATTCTGAGCCCCTATGACTGGTATTACCCGCCACCCCTCTCTCATCCCCCCAGGCTGAGCCCCTATGATGGTATAAACCTCCCGCAACCCCTCCTCTTTTCCCCCCCCCAGCTGAGCCCCTATGAATGGTATAACCCGCACCCCTCCTCTCTCTTCCCCCCCCCGGCTGAGTCCCTTGAATGGTATAATAACCCGCACCCCGCTCCTCTCCTCTCCCCCCCCCCTGAGCCCCTATGAATGGTATAACCCCCCCCTCCTCTCTCCCCCCCCAGGCTGAGCCCCTATGAATGGTATAACCCGCACCCCTCCTCCCCCCCCCCCAGGCTGAGCCCCTATGAATGGTATAACCCGCACCCCTCCTCTCTCCCCCCCCAGGCTGAGCCCCTAAATGGTATAACCCGCACCCCTCCTCGCTCCTCCCCTCCTCTCCCCCCCCAGGCTGAGCCCCTATGATGGTATACACCGCACCCCTCTCCTCCTCTCCCCCCAGGCTCAGCCTCCTATGAATGGTATAAACCCCGACCCTGACCCTCTCCCCTCCCCCCCCGTCCAAGGCTGAGCCCTATGAAGTAATACCCGCAGACCTCCCTCTCTCTCTCCCCCGCCAGGCTGAGCTCCCTATGAATGGTAGTAACACCCACCCCTTCCCTCCCCACCCCCAGCGCTGAGTACCCCATAGAGGGTACACACCCACCTCACCCCTCCTCTTCTCCCACCCCAGGCTGAGCCCCTATGAATGGTAAAACCTAACCCGACCCACCTACCTCTCTCCCCCCCAGTCTGATACCTACCTATGAAAGGTATAAACCCGCACGCCCCTCCCCTCCTCCCCACCCGGCTGGAGCCCCCTATGAATGGTATAACACACCAGACACCCCCCTCTCCCCCTCTCTCACCCCAGGCTTGAGCCCCTATAATGGTTAAACCCCACCTCTCCTGCTCTCCCCCCCAGGCTTACCCCTATGAATGGTATAACCCGCAAGGTACCCCTCCTCTCTCCCCGCCCCGAGGCTGAGCCCCTATGAATGTGTTATAACCGCCAAACCGCACCTCCCTCTCTCCTCCTCCCCCTGGCCACCTTGAATGGTATAAACCGCGACCGACCCCTCCTCTCTCCTCTCTCCGCCCCCAGCTTAGCGCCCGAACTAGATGGTTATAAACCCACCCACCTACCTCCTATCTCCCACCCCAGCGCTGAGCCCCTATGAATGGTAATAACCCGCACCCCTCCTCTCCTCCCCCCCCAGTCTGAGCCCTAATGATGTGTATAATCCCGCGACCCCTCCTCTCTCCACCCCCAGGCTCTACCCCGAATGAAATAGGATATAACCCGCACCCCTCCTCACTCCGCCCCCAGCTGACCTCCTGATGATGCGTTAGAACCCGCCCGCACCCGCTCCTCTCTCCCCCCCAGGCTAGAGCCCCCTATGAATGGTATAAAACCCGCACCTCCTCTCCATCCCCCCCATGGCTTGGGCCCCTCATTGAATGGTATAACACACCCGCTACCCATCCTCTCCTCTCGCCCCAGCTGAGCCCCTATATATGTTAACCCCACCCCCTCCTCTCCTCTCCCCTCCGCCCCCCAGTCTGATCCCTCATGAACTGTATAACACCCCCCCCCCCATCCTCCCCTCCTCTTCCTCCCATGTCTGTAGTCCCCTATATATGGTTTATCAAACCCACCCCTCACTCCCCAGCGCTGATGGTAAACCCCTCACCCCGCTCCTCTCCTCTCCTCCCCCCCAGGCCTGTATCCCCTATGAATGGTCCAACCCGCACCCCCTCCTCCCCCCCCCAGGCTGACCCCTATGAATGGTATAACACCCGCATACCGTACCTCTCCCTCTTCGTTCCCCCCCAGGCGAGCCCCTATGCATGGTATAACCCCAGCACCTCCGCTCCTCTCCCCCCCCGAGCGTAGCCCCTATGAATGTAAAAGGCGCACCGCACCCCTCCTCTCTCGATCTCCCACCCAGGGCTGGAGCCCTATGAATGGTATACCCAGCACCCCTCTCATCTCCTCTCCTCCTCCCCCCAGCTGAAGCCCCTACTGAATGGTATACCCGCTCACCCTCTTCTCCCCCACCCCAGGCTAGCCCTCTATGGAATGGTAAAACCAACGCACCCCTCTCTTCTCCCCCCCGGCGGAGCCCCTATGAATGGTATAAACCCCCCCCCTCCCTCCACCACCCCCCCAGGCTGAGCCCCTATGAATGGTATAACCACACCGCACCCTCCTTCTCCCCCCACCAAGGCTGAGCCCTATGAATGTTAATAACCCCGCACCCTCCTCTTCCCCCCCCCCAGGCTGAGCCCCTATGAATGGGATAACCCTCACCCCTCCTCTCTCCCCCCCAGGCTGAGCCCCTATGAATGGTATAACCCGCACCCCTCCTCTCTCCCCCCCAGGCTGAGCCCCTATGACTGGTAATAACACGACACCGCACCCCCCCTCCTCCCCCATGCTGAGCCCCTATGATGTATAACACCCGCACCCCCCTTCTCTCCTCTCCCGGCCGAGCCAATGATTCCGCCCCCTTCCGATGGCCCCTATGAATGGTATAGAACCGCACCCCTCCTCCTTCTCTCGACCCCCCAGGCTGATCCCCTATGAATGGTAATAACAGTCCGCACCCCTCCGTCTCTCCCCCCCCAGGCTGAGGTCCCCTTGAATTGATAAACCCTCCTCACCCCGTCCTCGTCTCCCCCCCAGGCGTGAGCCCCTATGAATTGTATAAAACCCGCACCCCTCCTCTCTCCCCCCCATCCTGTAGCCACTATGACTGTATAACACCTCAGCAGCCCCCCTCCTCCACCCCCCAGGCATCAGGAGCTCCTATGATGGTTATGACCCTCCACCCCTCTCCTCCTCTCTCCCCCAGGCTGACCCCTATGAATGGTAACCCGCCCCCCTCCATCTCCCTACCCCATCTGAGCCCCTATGAATCTATCAACCGACACCCCTCCTCATCTCCCCCCCAGGCTGAGCCCTATGAATGGTATACCCGGCACCCCCACCCTGCTCAACCTCTCATCCCCCCAGGCTGAGCCCCTATGAATGGTATAAAGGACCACCCACTGCCCTCCTCTCTCCCCCCCCAAAGTGGCATAGCCCTATTAATGGTAATAAACCCGGCACCCTCCTCCTCGCCCCCACATGCTTGCACCCTTAATGGTATAACATACGAACAACACCCCACCTCCTCTCCCCCGCCCCAGGCTGAGCCACCTATGAAATGGTAATAACCCGCACCCTCCGCTCTCCTCTCTCCTCGCCCCGCAGGCTGAAGCCCCTATGGAATGGTCATAACCCCCGTCCCACCCTCGTCCAGCTCGGACCCTCTCCCCCCCCCCAGGCTGAGCCCCTATGAATGTTAATATCCAACCCTCCCCTCCTTCTCTCACCCCCATCTGACCCCTATATCATGGTGTTCTAACCCGCATCCCCCCCTCCTCTTCTCCTCCCGTGACCCTGATCGCCGACTCATCCCCCCGGCTGAGTCCCCTTGATTGTCAAAACCGCACCCCTCCTCTCTGTCCCGCTCCCCCCAGCGTGAGCCCCTATAGATGTGTATAACCAACCCGCACCCCTCCCTGAACTCCTCTCTCCCCTCTCCCTCCAGGCTGATCCCCTATGAAGTGGTAAAACCCTCAGCCCCTCCTTCTCCCCCCCGCTAGCCCGCATAATACCCCTCCCCCCGAGGCTGAGCCCCATATGAACGGTATAACCCGCCCCATCCCTCCTCTCCCTCCCCAGGCTGAGTTCCCCTATGAATGGTAAGTCCCTCACCCCTCCTCTCTCCCCGCCAGGCAGAGCCCACTATGAATGGTATAGAACCCTCGACCCCTACCTCTCTCTCCCCCCCCAGTGCTGAGGCCCCTATGAATGGTATAAACACGCCGACCCCTCCTCTCTCTCCCCCAGTCTGACCCCCTATGAATGGGTAACCCGCACGCACCCCTCCTCATCCCTCCCCCCCAAGGCTGAGCCCCATGAATGTTAATAACTACACCCCACTCTCCTCCTCCGACCCCCCCACCCCCGCTGTAGCCCGCTATGAATAGGTATCAACCCCGCCCCCTCCCTCATCACCCCCCAGCTGAGCCCCTGATGAATGGTTATAAACCCGCACCCCTCCTTCCCCCCCCGCAGCTGAGCCCCTATGGATGGTATAGCACCAAGATGACCCCGCAACCCCTCCCTCTCTCCCCCCCCAGGCTGATCCCTATGAATGTTATACCCGCACCCTCCTCTCTCCCCCCCCAGGCTGAGCCCACTATGAATGGTATACAACCGCACCCCTCCTCCTCGTCCCCACCCAGGTCTGAGACCCTATTAATGGTATAACAACGCTACCCCTCCTCTCTACTCGTCCTCCTCTCCCCAGGCTTAGCCCCTATGAATGGTAGTATAAACCCTCCAACCCCTCCTCTCTTCTCCCCCCACGGCTAAGCCCTATGATGGTTAGAAAAACCCCGCAACTCCGCCCACCTCCACTCTCCCCCACCCCCCAGCTGAGCCCCTATGATGTATAACCCCCCACCGCCTCGCTCTTCACCCCCACCCGGCCTGCCCCTCATGGAATGGTCATAACCCCGCACCCCATCCATCTCCTCCCCCACCAGGCTGATGCCCCTAGAATGGTATAACGCAACCCTCCAACCCTCCTCTCTTCCCCCTCCACCCCCAGAGCTGAGCCCCTACTGAATGGTATAAACCCGGCAGCCCCTCTCTCTCCCCCCCAGGCTGAACCCCTATGAATGGTATAAATCCCGCCACCACCCTCTCTCCCCTCCCCCCCACGGCTTGAGACCCTATGAATGTATAACCCGCACCCCTCCTCGTCTCCCCCGCCCCAGGCTGAGAGCCCCTATGAATGGTCAATAACCCAAACCCACGCAACCCCGCCTCATCTCCCCTCCCCGAGGCCTGAGCCCCTATGCCATTGTTAAACCCCTCACCCCTCCTCATCTCCGACCCCCCAGGCTGGCCCCTATGATATGGTAATACCCGCACCCCTCGCTCTCTCCCCCCAAGGCTACCCGATGAATGGTATAAACCCCGCACCGCCTCCTCTCTCCCCCCAGGCTGAGCCCCCTATGAATGTATCCAGAAGAAAACCCGCACCCCTCCCTCTCTCCCGCCCCAGCTGAGCCCCTATGAATGGATAACACCCCACCCCCCTCTCTCCCTCCGGTAGCCCATCCTGGCTCCCACTACTCTCCCCCCCAGGCTGAGCCCCTCTGATGTATAAAAAACCCGCACACACCTCCTCTCCTCCCCCCCAGCCCTGACCCTATAATTTTATAAACCCCCGGCACTCCCCCTCTCTCCCCCCCAGGCTGATCCCCTATGAATGGTATAAACCCGCACCCCTCCTCATCTCCCCCCCAGGCTGAGTCCCCATGAATGGTATAAGATCCCGCACCCCTCCTCTCCCTCTCTCCACCCCATGCTTACCCCCTATGAATGGTCACCCCACCCCACCCCTCCCTCTCTCCCCCCAGGCTGAGCCCCTTATGAATGGTATAACCCGCACCCCTCCACTCTCTCCCCCCATGGCTAGCCCCTATTAGGGTATACAAACCTCTCACGCCTCCTCGCTCCCCCGCCCCCGCAGGCTAAGCCCATAGAATGGTATAACCCGCACCCCCTCCTCTCTCCCCCCCCCGGGTCTGAGCCCCTTATGGTATCAGAACCCGCACCCCTCCTCTCTCCCCCCCAGGCTGAGCCCCTATGAATGGTATAACCCGCACCCTTGCCTGCGCGAGCGGCATCACGTTTTGGAGAACCATACAAACGTTGGGGACAGCCTGGTTCCTGTGGGAGGGTTCCATGCAGCCATGGGTCAAGGCTGCCCCGTGCGGCGTGTCCACCTGCTGCGCTTGCGTGAGTGGAGTCTGGTATGTACCACCCAACAGGGGGGAAAGGGTTAACCCACTGAGACAGGGGGGGAGAGGGTAATAACCAACTGAGAGGGGGGGAAGGGTAACCCACTGAGAGGGGGAGGGGTGGAGGGGGAAGGGTAACACACAGAGGGGAGGGGGATGCGTAACCCACTGAGACAGGGGGGCAGGGGGTGATGAACAGCCCACCAGAGGTTTAGGTGCGTGGGAATGGTGAGCTCCCTAATGAATGATAACCCAACAAACCTCACTCCTCTCTCTTCTCCCCTCCCTCCCCTCCCACCCCCCTTTCCCCTCCTCAGCCCCTCCCTGTTCCTCCTCCCCCCGATTCTGATACCCCTATGAAATGGTTAGATCGGCTCCACTTGAGAAGGGGGGGGGGAAGGGTAACCCTCACGGTGACATTCCCCCTCGCAGAGTGACACAGTGACAGGTCCGGGTCCCCTCGCGAGTGACCAGTGACAGGGTGACAGGGTTCCCCTCTCAGAGTGACACCGTGACAGGGAGGGTCCCCCCTCCGCGCAGAAGTGACACAGTGACAGGATAAACCCACCCTCCGCAGAGTGACACAGGACAGGTCCCTCTTCCGCAGAGTGACACAGTGACAGGTCCCCCTCGTAGAGTGACACAACTGGTCAGTCTCCCCTCGCAGAGTGACAGCAGTGACAAGGTTTCCCCCCTCTCAGAGTGACACATTGACAGGAGGTCCCCGGTCGCAGAGTGACCAGTGACAGGTTTTCCCCTCGCAGAGTGACACAGTGACAGGGTCCCCCCGTCGCGAGTGACACATGTGACAGGTCCCCCTCAGCAGAGTGACACAGTGAACAGGTCCCCCCCCCCCCCCCTCGCAGAGTCACACAGTGACAGATCCGCCCCCCTCGCAGAGTGACAAAGTGATGACCCTGGCCCCCCTCGGCAATATGACACAGTGACGGTCCCCCCCTCGCAGCAGTGACACAGTGACAGTGTCCCCCGCGCAAGTTACACAGTGGACACAATGTTCCGCCCTTCGCATATTGACACATTGACAGGTTCCCCTCGCAGAGTGGACCCACAGTTACAGTCCCCCCTCGCATAGGCCACAAGTGACAAGGTCCCCCCCTCGCAGAATGACCACAGTGACAGTCCCCCCCCCCCCCGCAGAGTGACACAGTGTGACAGGTCCCCCTCGGGCTAGCGTGAACCAATTGACACAGGTTCCCCGCGCGGCACCTTTACACAGTGACAGGTCCCCGCCCTCGGTCGCTGTGCCAAACAACAGTGACAGGTTCCCCTCTCCCCTCGCAATGTTGACACAGTTGACAGGCTGCCCCCCCTCCCCTCCCCCCTCCCCCTCACATATTTCCCACAGTGTTACTAAGTATCCCCCTCGCAGAGTGACACAAGTGACGCGGTCCCTCCCCCCCCCGCCCCCTCGCAATTACACAGTTACATTTCCCCCCCCCCTCTCAGATTAACACACATTGACGAGCAGTTTCCCCCCCCGGGATCCTATGTCTCCCCCTCCCGTAGTCATCATATTGTCCACAGTGGACCTGATCCCATTCCCGCCCGCTCCTTCCTCTTTCCCCTTTCCGATTTGTTCCTTCTCCGCTCAGGATTCCTCGATTAGCCGAAAACGAGATTGCCGTCCCTTTCCCTCCCCGCCCCCCTCGCATATTGACAACAGTGACAGGAGTGGGGGTAAGGCGAATCGCGTTCCTCAGCATACAGTTCCCAACCCAGTTTGCAACCCTTGTTCCCCTCCCCTCGTGCCTCTTTCGCCCACTTTCCCTTAGTACCGCCTCGCTAACCCGCCCGCCCGTCGCACAGTCGGTCACAAGGCTTTTCCCCACACTTTTACAACTAGGAGGTAAGTAGAAGTGGGAAAAAAAGGGGAGGGAATGCGTAGCGAAAACAGAAGAAACAAGGAAGGAAGTAGTAAAAAAGGCATTCTAAATCAGAGGATGCGGAGGAGGGAGGGGAGAACTGAAGTCATTCCAGAGGAGGAGAATCGTGAAGGCCGAAAAAATATGGTAGAAACTCCTGGGAATGAGGAGTAAAGGGTAGAAGGGTCCAGGGGAAGAAGGAAGGGAAATAGAGGGGGACGAAATGGGATCGGCAAGACGACGGGGAGAAGGCACGCCGAGGAATAGAAGAGGAACAAGAAGATAGTGGGAAAAATGAGGGGAGAAAAAAGGCAGAGAGTTACCGAGCGCGGCAAGGTAGCGACGCAGATCACAAAAAGAATCCGGGCTGAAGAGGAAGGGATACGCGGCGAGAGGAGACAAAAAAACGGTAGTGCTGAGGAGGAACAGGAAGATACATGAAGTGCCCACACACGACGCACCGAAGAGCCCCCGCCAACATCGGGTCCTCTTTCCCCCGAGTGATTGCCACTCGTTCGCAGCCGAACCGGCCCGCCAGCCCGAAACCACACACCAACGCGCAACGACCACCCGCCGGCCACACAGAACCTTAAGACCACCCCAGGCCGCCCAGAAGCCCCCCCGCCGGGCGCCCCCTTCGTACAATACCATAGTGACACAGGACAGGTTCCCCTCGCATAGTACACAGTGACAGCCACCGGTATCGCTGTCTCCCGACCCCCGCCCCCCCCACCTCAGGATTTCCCACTTGAGTCACGGCACCCACGCTACCGGTCCCTAACGCCCCACAAAAAGCTTAGTAACGCCCGGGGACCACCCCCACCTGGACGTAAATGCTCCTAACCTTCTCCCCGTTGAAGAATTTGCACGCTCCCAAAGAACAGGGAGCCACCGTACCCTTGTGATACAATCAGAACCACAACGCACAGCACCAGGACATCGCCAGATGAAGCAGACTCTGAACTTCAGGGGGAGCTGGTAGTTAAAAGAGACCCGCCCGTTTTCCCTTTACGTGAGACGCTAATCCCCGCCTCTCCTACCTTTCCCCCTGGTATTGGTCCGCCTATCCACCGCCTGACCCCTATAACAGAGATAACGAAGACCTGCCCCCCCCTCCTCCTCTTTCACGCACCAAAATCGCATATGCCCCTTTGTTCCCCCGACCCGGCGACTCCAATCATGTTCGCCACCTTTCCCAGTGTCGCGTACGAGTCCCTCGGTGGGGAGAGGAGGACCATAACAATCCTGGGTCTCAGCGGGTACTGCGCGTCGCCGCAGAAAGGTTTCCACCGTAAGATGCTTCACGCCGGTGGCTAAACAGAGGATGCGCGCCTTCACAACGTGACAAAGGGTCTACCATACCCCTAACTACCTCTATACCTCGCAGAAAGTGACCCACATACAGGAATCCTCCCCCAACCCCCCTCATCCTAGTGCACAACATTTGACAGTTCCCCCCCCCTCCCCCCCCTAGCCCCCCCCCCCCTCGCCCATATTCCAACAGATTGACTCCAGTTCCCCCCCCCTGGGCAGATTGACACAGTTACTAGTTTCCCCTCGTCCCATTTACAACAACCTTGACGTGGGTACTTTCCCCCACGCGCCCACGTCTGGCACTCTTGCACAAAATCCGCTGTTGGAGCACGTTCCCGTACTGTAGTGCCACGCCTCGAAAGGACGCGCCGCCCCTCTGCTGGTACTCCTCATTTCCCCCTTTTGGCCCTTTTGGTCTCCCCGGGCGGCCCGGGCCCCCAACGCCCCCATCGGCCATCCTGGTTCCGACCCCTAATATCAAACCGTTTCCCGCCCCGATACGTCAAGTCTACTTGCGCCCAACCTACCTTGTCAACCCACAACTAGTTTTTCCAGACACAGATGACAAGAGGATGGGGCCGTTTTTCGCCCACGTGCGTTCTCCACCATCGGGTGAAATTAAAATGAAAGGTTCCGAGAGAATGGACAAGCGACGCAGAAGAAGAACGACCGGCCGCAATAGGCCGGCCGCGGAAACTCCCGGAAATCGCGTAGTCGCGCCACTAGGGGCTGCCCCCCGCGGATGACAGGGGTGGTTCCCGGTTATCTTTACCACCGGTAACTCTGATGCAGTGGAATCTCCGCCGCGATTACCCGAGTTCTTCCACCCTTGACCGGAGTCCTTCCTCGGGGCGTGGACAGGAGGGTCTTTTCCCACCTTCCCTGTTCCGCGTTCGGCAAGCTATCCGCCATTACACCTTCACGGTATCTAACCGCTAATTCCTCCTTCAACCGCCGGCAGTGCCAACCTGTATCCCCTTCCGGCTACCTTCGTACATTCTCCCCTTTTGCCCCCTGCCCCACCTCCGGGCCTCTCAATTCATTACGCGGGAAGGTGGTGCCGTGCCCTCAAGGGACTCCCTCTATTCCTCCACACAGGATTAGTGGTCTCTAATTTTCACACACCTCTTAATGAGGCAAGACAGAGCGGCGACTCGAGTTACCTTTGTCCCATTTCCCGGCGTTCCCCCAAGGAGCAGGTCCCCCCCCCCCGCAGAGTGACACGTGACAGGTCTCCCCCTCGCAAGTGACCAGTGACAGTCCCCCTGCAGAGTGACACAGTGACAGGGTCTCCTCGCAGGATGACACAGTGACCGGCCCCATCGCGGTACAGGACAGTCCCCCTCGCAGAGTGACACAGTGACAGGTCCTCGCAGAGTGACACAGTGACGTCCCTCGCAGAGTGGACACAGAATGACAGTTCCTCGCAGAGTGAACAAAGTGACAGGTGCCCCCTCTGCAGAGTTGACACAGTGCAGGTTCCTCGCAGAGGGACACAGTGACAGTCCTCGCAAGTGAACAGTGACCAGGTCCTCGCACACCCGAGTGACACAGTGACAGTCACGGTCCCCCCCCCCAATAGAAACCCCCCAGACAGTCATCCAGCACGTGACACACCCGATGACGGTCCCATGCAGAGATGCCAGTGACAGGTCCCCAAATGACACATTCCGCAGAGTGGACCACAGTGACAGGTCCCCCTCCTCGCGAGTTTCAGCAGTGACATACGAGTCCCCCTCGCAGCGAGTGACACAGTCCAGGCTGAGAGGTCCCCAGATTGACAGCACTCGAGAGACATGGCGCCTCCTCGCAGAGTTGAGTGACACCACTGAGATGACACAGTGAGTCCTCGTCAGGAGGTGACACAGTGACTGTCCCCCTCGCGCTCGGGACACAGTGACAGGTCCCTCGCAAGTGACACAGTGACAGTCCCCCCTCTCGCACGAGTGAACAGTGACAGGTCCCCTCGCAAACGGTACCCAGTGACAGGTCCCCCTCGCCAGAGTGACACAGTATGACAGTGTTCCCCTCGGCAGAGTGAACAGTGACAGGTCCCCTACGCAGAGTGACGCAGTATGTCATCCGAGGAACGTAGGTCCACTCGCAAGTGACACATAGTGACAGGTCATCACAGATCACCGTGACGTCCCTCGGCAGGTAGTGACACAGTGACAGGTCCCCTCGCAGAGTTAACAAGATGGACAGGTCCCCCTCGGCAGAATGACACGTGACAGGTTCCCCTCGCAGAGTGCCACAGTGGACAGGTCCTCCTCGCAGAGTGAACCAGGTGAAGGTCCCCTGAGCAGTGACACAGAGTGCAGGTGCCCCCCCCTCGCGAGTGACACAGTGACAGTGTCCCCCCTCACAGAGTGACACAGTGCAGGACCCTTGCGAAGTCACACAGTGACAGGTCCTCGCAGAGTGACACAGTGACATGTCCCCATCGCAGTAGACACAGTGACCAGGTCCCCCTCGCAGTCGTGAAACATGACAGCGTTTCCCCATCCGCAGAGTTGACACGTGACAGTCCCCTCACAGAGTGACAACAGACAGTCTCCTCGCAGAGTGACACAGTGACAGGTCCCCCTCGCCAGAGTGACACAGTGACAGGTCCCCCTCGCAGAGTGACACAGTGACAGGTCCCTTGCAGCAGTGACACAGTTGACGTCTGATGACAGAAGTTCGAGTACGTCTCTCGTCAGAGACCCGTGACAGATCCTTCCAGGAGTTACACTAGGGGGACAGGTCCACCTGCAGAGTGAACAGTGATGGACAGGTCCTCGCAGAGTGACACAGTGACATGTCCTCGCAGAGTGACACAGTGACAGGTCCCCCCCTACAGAGTGACACAGTGCATGCTCCCCCCTCGCAGTAGTGGACACAGTTGACAGGTCCTCGCAAGTGCCCAGTGACAGGTCCCCTCGCAGAGTTACACCAATAAGGTCATCCTCGCGAGTTTTACAGGGAACAGGTCCCCTCGCAGAGGGACACAGTGACCGGAGCTCGCAGTCCATGACGGTCCTCGAGAGTGACACAGGGGGACAAACCCCCCGCAGAGAAGGCACAGGACATCCCCTATCGACAAAGTGACAACGGTGGACAGGTCCCCGCGAGAGTGAACAGTGAACAGGGTCCCCCGCAGAGTGACACAGTGACAGGTCCCACCCCTCGCAGAGTGAACGCAGTGATGGTCCTCCTCGCAGAATGAACACGTTACAGGTCCCCCTCGCAAGGACGACAGTGGCAGGGTCCCCTCGCAGAGTTTACGCAGTGACAGGTTCCCCTCGAGATGACACAGTGACAGGTCCCCTCCGAGAGTGACACCAGTGGAAGGTCCCCCGCTCAGAGTGACAACAGTGACAGCCCCCCCTCGCAGATGCACAGGACAGGTCCTCCTCGCAGAGTGGACGCAGTAGTACAGTTCCCCCTCGCAGAGTGAACAGTGACAGGTCCCCCTCGCAGATGACACAGTGAGGATCCCCCTCCGCGAGTGACAAAGTGACAGGCCCTCGCAGAAAGACAACAGTGACAGTGATCCCCTCGCAGAAGTGACAAAGTGACATGTCCCCCTCGCAGAGGACACAGTGACAGATCCCCACCAGGTGACACAGTGACATGTCTCGCAGATAGTGACACAAGTGCAGGTCCCCCCTCAGAGTGACACAGTGACATGTCCCCCCCCTCGCAGAGTGACACAGTGACGGTCACTCGCATGTGACCAGTGACAGTCCCCCTCGCAGAGTGAACACAATGACAGGTCCTCATCGCAGAGTTATTCAGATGAACAGGTCCCCTCGCATAGTGACACGGATCAGGTCCTCGCAAGTAGTGGACTACAGTGACATGTCCCCCTCGCAGAGTGACACAGTGACAGGTCCTCGCAGAGTGACACAGTGACAGGTCCCCCTCGGCAAGTGTACCATGTGACAGGGTCCCCTCGCAGAGGTGACACAGTGCAGTCCCCCTCGCAAGATGACACAGTGACAGTCCCCCTCGCAGAGTGACACAGTGACAGATCCCCCTCGCAGAGTGACACAGTGACAGGCCCTCGCAGAGTGACACAGTGACAGGATACCCCTCGCAGAGTGACACAGTGACAGTCCCCCTCGCAGAGTGACACAGTGACAGATCCCCCTCGCAGAGTGGCAGAGTTACCACAGTGACAGTCCCTCGCAGAGTGCACCCACACCACTCGATGACCCGGTGTCCCCTCGCACAGTGAATACAGTGACAGGTCCCCCTCCAGAGTGACACAGTGACAGGAGGTCCCCTCGCAGAGTGACGGCAGTGACAGTTCCCACTCGCAGAGTGACACCAGTGACAGATGCCCCCCGTCGCAGTATGACACCAGTGACATGTCCCCCTCGCAGAGTGACACAGTGACAGATCCCCCTCGCAGAGTGACACAGTGACAGGCCCTCGCAGAGTGACACAGTGACAGGATAACCCAATGGACAAGTGCAGTCCCGAGAGTGACACAGTGACAGATCCCCCTCGGATACCAAGTTGAAAACTCCTCGCAGGACAGTGACACAAGGACCCCTCGCCAGAGGTGGACAAACAGTGATAGTTGTCCCCCCTACGCAAGGGTCACAGTGAACAGGTCCCCATCGTAGATGACACACCAAGTGGCATGTCCCCCTCGCCAGAGTGACACATGCAGATCCCCTTCGCAGAGTGGACCAGTGACAGCCCTCGCGAGAGTACACAGTGCAGGATACCCCCAGCGATTGACACAGGACATTCCCCTCGCAGATTGACCACAGTGACAATCCCCCTCGCAAGAAGTGACACAGTACAGGTCCTCCGCGAGTGACACAGTGAAGGTCCGCCCTGCACGAGTGACGTCAGTGACAGGTCCCCCTGGCAGAATGACACAGTGGTACAGTTCCTCGCAGGTTCGACACAAGTGACAGGTCCCCCCCTTGCAGAGTGACGCAGTGACAGGTCCCCCTCGCAAAGTGACACAGTGACAGGTACCCCTCGCAGAATGACACAGTGATAGGTTCCCCTCGCAGAGTGACGCAGTGACCGGTTCCCCTCGCACAGTGATACAGTGACAGGTCCCCCTCGCAGAGTGACACAGTGACAGGTCCCCCTCGCAGAGTGACACAGTGACAGTCGGGCCCCATCCCCCTGTGTCGCCCGTGTCAGCCCACATTTCTCTCTCTCAGGTGGGCCTTCACCCTAATTATTATCTCCTCGTACACGGCCAAATCCGCTGCGTCCTGACGTTAGCGCATGGAGGTTCCATCGAAATCCGCGGAACGGACCTCGAGGCGATCAACAACATCGAAGTAACGGACCATCCTATGGAGGTTCCACCATGACCATTCTTCCAGGGTCAAGTAGGTCACTCTCTCTATAAATACTGGGTAGCTGTAATCATTCTATCTATCTCACCCTGAACCTTGTACTGATCACAGACATCACACTGCCCCCCCACTGACCCTACCACGACTCAACACACTCACCGACCGTACTGCGGAACCCTCCTGATGTACTGAACCCTACACACACCACCTCCACCCTGACCTGTATCATGACCCTGCACCACACACTCCACCCTGAATACTACTACACACTACTACCCTTACCTACTGACCTCAACAACACATCCACACCTCCGACCAGTCGGTACTGACCCTCACAACACACCTCCTATCCACCTGACCGTTGTATGACCCTAAACACACTCACACCTCCACCCTGAACCTGTATGACCTCACACACACAACCTCCACCCAATCGTACTGACCTACACACACCAGCCTCCACCCTGTACTGTACATAACCCTACACACCACTCACCACTCACGACCTGTACTGACAACACACACACACACCTCACCCCCGGACACTGTACTGACCCTACAAACACCGCACCTCACACCTTCCGACCCTTACCTGTACATACCCTACACACACACACCTCCACCCTGACCTGTACTGACCACACACGCACACACCCTCCACCCTGACCTGTACTGACCCTACACACACACACCTCCAACCTGACCTGTACTGACCCTACACACACCCCTCCACCCTGACCTATACTGATCCCACACACCTCCACCGTGACCTGTACTGACCCCCCCACCCCCACACACACACCTCTCCATCGGACACTGCCCTGTGCTGACCCTACACACACACACACACACACACACACACCTCTCCTTCTGACACTGACTCGTACTAACCCTATTCACTCTCTCTCTCTACATCTCTCTCTCTCTCTACATCTCTCTCTCCACATCTCTCTCTCTCTCTCTCCACATCTCTCTCTCTCTCTCTCTCTCTCTACAGCTCTCTCTCTCTACACATCACCGTGGAGGGGATCACGGTGGGGGTGTCGGGGGGGGGGGATTACTGTGGAGGGGAGCGGGGACACACACCGTGCTTTTACCCCCTTGTTCATTTCTAAATAGACAGCGTTTGTTTTCATTGGATTTAAACGATTACCCCAAAGCACTTGAAATTAAATATTGCTCACCGGTAACATTATTCTATCCATTGGTGAGAAAACGACACCGCCCTACGCGAAAAGTGTTACAAACAAGGTCTTTAAGGCTCGTACTGTTTTCTAAGTTCAATTTCCACCTTTTCCACCTCTGGACGTTTGTATTACAGACGTCCAGCTTTGGCTGCCAATCTCACCGGACGTTCGTATTACAGACGTCCAGCTTTGACTGCCAGTCTCGCCGGACGTTCGTATTACAGACGTCCAGCTTTGGCTGCCAGTCTCACTGGACGTTCGTATTACAGACGTCCAGCTTTGGCTGCCAGTCTCACCGGACGTTCGTATTCCAGATGTCCAGCTTGGCTGTCAGTTTCTCTGTACGTTCGTATTCCAGATGTCCAGCTTAGGCTGCCAGTCTCACTGGACGTACAGATTACAGACGTCCATCTTTGGCTGCAAGTTTTACTCATCATGTTCTCTTTTCCAAAAGTTATAAACAACATTTTAATGTCATCTTGTGATTTCGGAAATCTACCAACTAAGTGAAAATCAGGGTCAGGAGACCCTACCCAACAGGAGACCCTACCCAACAGGAGACCCTACCCAACAGGAGACCCTACCCAACAGGAGACCCGTCTCATGGTTTATTACCCTGCAGTTTCACGCTGCTCCGTATTAATCATTTAAAGTTCTCACTTCATTCACTTCCTCAGAGTTTGTAACATCGTCTGCGTAAAGAAGATATTTTATTCTTGGTTGAGAAAGGATTGGCAATAAAAAGCCTGTTCTATTTATATTCCCCTCCAAAGTCTTAGGAAAGGATCTATGGCAAATACATTAAGCGGGGACTTAAAGGACATCCTTGTCTGACGCCTGGTTTTATATTAAACCTCTCTCTCTGACACCCATTCACTACTGGGATTTATGATAATCCCTTACACAAAATCTTAATCCTCTATATACATTTGTTGGTAATCCTGTAATGTCAGAACATAGAAATGTAAGATTGACTCTAACAAAGGCTTTGCTCTGATCAATACTTAGTACATCACTGTTCATAGATCGGCGGCACGTTCCAGGAAGCCTGTCCTCTGATCAGCGAGTCTCACACACAACTTCATTTATTCAACCAATTCTCAGCTAACGTTTTGCAATCAATGTTTAAAAAATGCTGTGGTTCCCTAATTCTTTCAGTCCTGCCCACTCCCCTTTTATATTCCGATACTAATAGCGATTCTTGTTGGGAGTTTCCTAGTTCCCGAGAAATTAAAATCGAAGTGAAAAGCTGAGTGAGGTGCGTCATTAAAATACCCTTCCACCATTTATAGAGCTCTGCCGTCGGCCGCCTGGTCTGGGGGTCTCTTTAGCGGTAGCGAGTATCATCTGTCTCGGGTTTACTGATGGGTCTGATCAGTGCATCTAAATCTTCCTTATCAAGGATGACTAATGTTACGTGTTTTTTGAAGACGCTGTCACTCGGTGCTGTGTCCTCCCATGTATATCCGGTAGATTTCTCCCTACTCGTTTCACGGCCCTGGAATCTGTTCCTCCCCGTGTCCCTTCCTCCTGCAGGGATTTGCACCGCGCGTACAGGACCTGTTTCTTCTTGGTTTCAGCTATTTCCTCTCCCACGCCTTCCCTCCTGGATACAGCGCTTATTTCCCTGCGGGGTCTCCTTCTCTTGTGTGTTGGATATAGTAAATACAAATACCACTTTGAGCACATTCACGTCTTCAGTCCTGCCATTCCCCATTATCTCTTAGCAAACAATGCTTCCACTGCTGCCAGGGATTCTGGGTAATGACATGCAAATGAGCACATTGCGTCACTCTTTACTTGTTATCTATTTTAACATGGAAGTCTATGAGCATCTGCCTGCCGTGTTACACAGCTTTTCAGCACAGCCTGGGTTACAGAAGGGCAGAGCCGGTAACCTACTCACAGACAGCTCTTTTCTGTTTTTAGTATCACTAGATTGCCGCCTTTGACTGCTGATTTAATTGTAATTTCGTTCATGTTTTTAATCTCTTTTAATGCTATTTGTTCCGATGGACTAAGATTGTTTTTGTCTTTTTTCACTTTGAGTTCCTTTAGATCTTTTGTTACTAGGTTGAGGAAGGTGGATACTAAAAACAGAGGATTATCTTGCAGAAAATCTGCGACTGCTAAGAGACAAACAATGTTACAGGGTTCTTGACAGAGATCCTACTGAGATATTCCAAAAAGTGCTGGACAATATCTTAGATAAAGGCATGACAAACAAAGTCATAACAAAAAAAGAACGAGAATTCATGACTAATAAACAACCGATCATAGCCACATTCTACAGTATCCGCAAATCCACAAAAACAAACACAAGCCACCAGGCAGACCGATAGTATCAGGTATCGGCTCCCTTACAGAAAACTCTAGTGTATACATCGACCAAGTACTCAGGAAATTTGTTACGGCATTACCGTCCTTTGTACAAGACACTAAAGATGTTTTAAATAGGATAGAGGGGATACAGACTCAGAAAGAAACTTTATTAGTTAGTTTTGACGTTGAATCCCTCTATACAAGTATCAAACATGAAATAGGTCTTCTGGCAATCAGACATTTTCTACCCTCACGTAGGCGCCTCTTCTCTGAACATAATGCCTTCGTTCTAGAACTCGTAGAGTTCGTGCTACAACACAACTACTTTCTCTTTGCCTCAAAATACTACCTCCAAATACAAGGTACAGCCATGGGGATTACGTGTGCCCCCACATACGCCAACCTTTACCTGGGATGGTGGGAGGAGGTTAGCGTATTCTCAGAAGGCATGTGTCTATATACTGACCACATTGACCTGTGGATCAGATATATAGATGATATCATGCTGCTCTGGAACGGTACCAGGAAAGAATTGGAAACCTTCCTAAATCTGTTGAATTCCAATGAGCATAATCTCAGGCTAACCTCAGAGATAAATGCCACCAGCATCACGTTTCTCGACCTACGAATCACCAAAACTGAAGAAGGATATCTCTCCACCAGAAACTATAAGAAAAAAAACAGCCACAAATAGCTACCTTAGAGCCGACAGCTTTCATCCCAAACCACTTATCAGGGGAATACCCACAGGACTACCCACAGGGGAATACCCACAGAACCGTATCAGGGGAATACCCACAGGACAGTACTTACGTATAAGATGAAATTGTTCCGATATACAAACCTTCAAAACTCAAAGCAAAGAGATGAGGGACAATTTCTTAAGCAGAGGTTATTCCAAAAGACAACTTAAAACAGCGTACCACCGAGCGGTGAACACACCTCGGGATGATCTCAAAAACAAAACAAAAGAAGAAACAAAGAAGGAAATAAGATGTATCACTACATATCACAATCAGTGGAAAGACATAAATAAAATACTCACCAAACACTGGCACATACTGATATGTGATGATGACCTCAAACTGGTCCTTAAAGATCGACCTTCTGTTATATGGAGACGAGCAGATAACATCAGAGACCATCTGGTACATAGTCATTTTCCCACTAAAAACAAAAAAAGTAAAACATGGTTAAGTATTAAAGGATTTTATAAATGCCACAGCTGCAAAGCGTGTGAATTTATGAAAGAAAGTAAAACTTTCACTAACACAGGAGATAACAAAACCTTCACTATCAAACAATTCATCAATTGCAAAAGCAAGGGGATAATTTATCTTATCACATGTTCATGTGGAATGATATACGTTGGCAAAACCAAAAGGGAACTCAGAAGACGAGTTCTAAAACACCTAGGATCAGTTAGGAACTCTCTAGACAGGAAAAAGATGCAGGAAACATCAACACATTGACATTCCAAGGCATTGACTACAGTACATACCCCCCAGTATCCGCAAAGGAAACTGGGATAAAAAGCTTTTGCAGTGTGAAGCCAGATGGATATATATGTAACACACTCAATATACATCTGGCATCAATGAAGGGTTTGTGTTTACCTCCTTCCTATAAACTCTATTGACATTAATAGTGTCTGATTAACTTTGTTCTTCTTCTCTACCTTCCACACTTAGGGGCCTATGCAGAGAGCAGCGAATTTTAAAATTGGCGAATTTATTAAAAAGTAGCTTTTTTGGAGAGTTTTATTCTCCATATGCAGAAAAGTGCGAATTCTGCTATGTTTAACATGGATGCGTGTGGCGAGTTTAAATTGGCGAGATGCGCGCTTCAGAAACGTGTAAAAACAAATTTGCGCCTTTTTTTTCCCTTTGCAATGGCCGCGAGCGGCAGCTTCTTGCCAGTTTTTTTTGGCGAGGCAAAAAGGAGACAATCGCGCCATTTTATTGGCGCGAACAGCCGCTAGATGCCGTTCGCGCCTCTCTGCATACGGATATTTTTAAAACTGGCGAGATTGAGGTTCTCGCCAGCCGCGAGGCGAGTTTTACAAATAGAAAAGAAAAATTGGCGCGTTTTTCGGAACTCGCCATTTTCTGCTGCTTTCTGCGCGATTTTCTCCAAAAAATGGCGAATTTCGAAATAGCGCTGCTCTCTGCATAGGCCCCTTAGTGAGAACTGTATATACCTTATACAGCACACAATAGGGTCAGACCATACAAAAAAACAATCAAGTTAAACTAGGTGCAGTACCTATGCACCACCACCATTTTTCTCGGCATAATTGGCGTCCTCCGGTTGCCATGGCACCCACTGGGTGTGTAGCAGGCAGCAAACCGGCTTTATCCAAGGCAGAGGGCAAAATACCCCTAAGTAGGCTATAGCCACTGTGCTTTGAGCAACAGGTTAACTATGTACCTACTACGGAGCATGCGCTGCTAATATATTCTCACAAAGTTTACTCACTATAACGTAGGGAAAATATCCCTAAGCAGTTTTCACATACTGAAGTTTTATACTTGCTCTGAGATTGACATTACATTCTCAGAGGAAAACAACACGTGAACTCCATTAGCGTGTGGAGCAGGCAGCAGACCTGCATCCTCCCAGGCTGAGGGTAAAATAACCTCAAACAGTTTCTACCCACTGAATGGTTATACTTACTCTGAGATCAACAACATCTCGAGAGTAATTATACATAAACCTTATCAGCTTGTTTCCCGCCTCCTGGGCGCTTTATCAGAGTGATACTTTGTGATACCACAACGATGTGAGAGACTGATAAAGTCACACAGAAAACGATTACTCCAAGTTATTGCTGCTAAAGGTGGTTCTACAAGCTATTGTAGCATAAGGTGTACTTAGTTTTTCACACATAGCTTCTCCATTTTGGCTTTATTTATGTTAAATAAAATATCAGGACACACACACACACACACACACACACACACACACACACACACCACACCACACACACACACACACAACACACACACACACAAACACAAACACACACACCACACACACACACACACACACACCCACACACACAAACCACACACACACAACACACACACACTGTAATAGGTCATGTGTTGTTGTTCATCTGATGTATTTAGCTAATTTTAGACCTGCTAAGGAACCACTGATTGTTATTATGTCCTGATAGTAACACCATAGAATTCAAAGAGGGTGTTACTCTTTTTCACACCACTGTACACACAACACACAACAAACACCACCTATATACATACACACACACACACACACACACACACACTATATACATACTCGCACACACATACACACTATATACATACTCACACACTGACACACACTATATACATACACACTATAACACACACACACTACATACATACTCGCACATACATACACACTATATAATTACACACACGCACCACACACACAATATACATAACCTCCGCCCTGCAGCCTCTCTGCTATTCCTGCGCTGACCCCACGCCTGTCCCTACCCTCCGCCCTGCGGCCTCTCTGCTATTCCTGCGCTGACCCCACGCCTGTCCCTACCCTCCGCCCTGCAGCCTCTCTGCTATTCCTGCGCTGACCCACGCCTGTTCCCTACCTCCGCCCTGCAGCCCTCTGCTATTCCTGCGCTGACCCCACGCCTGTCCGACCCTCCGCCCGCGGCCTCCCTCTATCTGCCGCTGACCCCACGCCGTCCCTAACTCCGCCTGCAGCCTATCTGCTATCCTGTGCTGACCCCACGCCTGTCACTACCTCCGCCCTGCAGCCCTCTGCTATTCCTGCGCTGACCCCACGCCTGTCCCTACCTCCGCCCTGCAGCCTCTCTGCTATTCCTGCGCTGACCCCACGCCTGTCCCTACCCTCCGCCCTGCAGCCTCTCTGCTATTCCTGCGCTGACCCCACTCCTGTCCTACCCTCGCCCTTGCAGCCCTCTGCTATTTCCTGCGCTGATGACCCATGCCTGTCCTACCCTCCGCCCTGCAGCCTCTCTGCTATTCCTCGCTGACCCCAGCAGTCCCTAACCTCGCCCTGCAGCCTCTGCTATTCCTGGATGACCCACTCCTGTCCCACCTCGCCCGCAGCCTCTCTGCTATTCCCTGCGCTGACCCCACACTCCTGTCCCTACCCTCCCGACCTGCGGCCTCTCTGCTATCCTGTGCTGACCCCACGGCTGTCACTACCCTCCGCCCTGCGGCCTCTCTGCTATTCCTGCGCTGACCCCACTCCTGTCCCTACCCTCCGCCCTGCGGCCTCTCTGCTATTCCTGTGCTGACCCCACGCCTGTCCCTACCCTCGCCCTGCGCCTCTCTGCTATTCCTGCGCTGACCCACGCCTGTCCCTAACCTCCCCTGCAGCCTCTCTGCTATTCCTGCGCTGACCCCACTCCTGTCCCTACCCTCCGCCCTGCGGCCTCTCTGCTATTCCTGTGCTGACCCCACGCCTGTCCCTACCCTCCGCCTTGCGGCCTCCTGCTCTATTCCTGCGCTGACCCCCCGCCTGTCCCTCTAACCTCCGCCCTGCAGCCTCTCTGGCTATTTCCTGTGCTGACCCCACGCCTGTTCCCTACCCTCGCCCTGCAGCCTCTCTGCTATTCCTGTGCTGACCCCACGCCTGTCCCTACCCTCAGCCCTCCGCCCTGCGGCCTCTCTGCTATTCCTGCGCTGACCCCACGCCTGTCCCTAACCTCCGCCCTGCAGCCTCTCTGCTATTCCTGTGCTGACCCCAAGCCTGTCCCTACCCTCCGACCTGCAGCTGTCTCTGCTATTCCTGTGCTGACCCCACGCCTGACCCTAACTCCGCCCTGTGGCCTCTCTGCTATTCCTGCGCTGACCCCACGCCTGTCACTACCCTCCGCCCTGCAGCCCTCTGCTATTCCTGCGCTGACCCCACGCCTGTCCCTACCCTCCGCCCTGCGGCCCCTCTGCTATTCCTGCACTGACCCCACGCCTGTCCCTACGCTCCGCCCTGCGATTCCTCTGCTATTCCTGCGCTGACCCCACTCCTGTCCCTACCCTCCGCCCTGCGGCCCCCTGCTATTCCTGCACTGACCCACGCCTGTCCCTACGCTCCGCCCTGCGATTCCTGCTATTCCTGCGCTGACCCCACGCCTGTCCCTACCCTCCCCCCTCTGCTATTCCTGAGCTGACCCCCCCACGCTGTCCCTACCCTCCGCCATGCGGCCCCTCTATATCCGCGCTGACCCCAAGCCTTTTCCCTACCCTCCGCCCTGTGAACCTCTGCATTCTGCGCGACCCCAACGCCTGTCCCTACCACCCTCGCCCTAGCGGCCCCTCTGCTATTACCTGCGCTGACCCCACGCCTGTCCCTACCCTCTCCGCCCTGCGCCCCTCTACTGTATTCCTGCGCGGACCCCACGCCTGTCCCTAACCTCCGCCCTGCGGCCTCTCTGCTATTCCGTGCGACCCACTCCTGTCCCTACCCTCGCCCCTGCAGCTACCTCTGCTATTCCTGCGCTGACCCCAACAAGCCTGTCCCTACCCTCCGCCTTGCGGCCCCTCTGCTATTCCTGCGCTGACCCACGCCCTGTCCCTACCTCCGCCCTGCGGCCCCTTCTATATTCCTGCGCTGACCCCACGCCTGTCCCTACCCTCCGCCCTTGCGGCCCCTCTGCTATTCCTGCGCTGACCCCACGCCTGTCCCTACCCTCCGCCCTGCGGCCCCTCTGCTATTCCTGCGCTGACCCCACGCCTGTCCCCGCAGAATTCGCGTTACCAGACGTACCAGCGCATGTGGAATTACATGAACTCCAAGCAGCCCAGCGTGTTTGTGAAGAGCACGGAGGAGGGGATCGCGCGCGTGCTGAACTCGCGCTACGCCTTCCTGCTGGAGTCCACCATGAATGAGTACCACCGCAGACTCAACTGCAACCTCACGCAGATCGGGGGCCTGCTCGATACCAAGGGCTACGGCATCGGGATGCCACTGGGTGAGACACTACATCATAATCTCACTCTCTCGCTCACACTCAGGCTCTCTGTACCGGGGTGAGATCACTCTCACTCACTCACTCACCCTCACTCACTCTATCACTCACACTCAGGCTCTCTGTACCGGGGTGAGATCACTCTCACTCTCTCACTCACCCTCACTCACTCTATCACTCACACTCAGGCTCTCTGTACAGGGATGATATCACTCCCCTCTCTCACTCACTCAGGCTCTCTGTACCAGGATGAGATCTCTCTCTCACTCACACTCAGGCTCTCCGTACAGGGATGATATTTCTCTCTTTCACTCACATTCAGGCTCTCCGTACCGGGATGAGATCTCTCTCACTCACACTCAGGCTCTCCGTACCGGGATGAGATCACTCGCTCACTCTCGCTCACTCTCTCACTCACACTCAGGCTCTCCGTACCGGGATGAGATCACTCTCTCAATCTCGCTCACTCTCTCACTCACACTCAGGCTCTCCGTACCAGGATGAGATCACGCTCTCACTCTCGCTCACTCTCTCACTCACACTCAGGTTCTCCGTACCGGGATGAGATCACTCTCACTCAAACTCAGGCTCTCCGGAGGCTTCTCCTTACGCGGTGATGAGATCAGCTCTTCACTCTCGCTTGCTCTCTCTCACTCCACTCATGCTCTCCCGTACCGGGATGAAATACGCCTCTCACTCACTCTCCACTCACACACTCAGGCTCTCCGTACCGGATGAGATCACGCTTGCGATCCTCCAGTTGCAGGAGAACAATCGCCTGAGATCCTGAAGCGCAAGTGGTGGAGGGGGGCAAGTGTCCGACGGAAGAGGAACCACCGGGCCAAAGGTCACAGGTCACAATTGACACAATAACTCCGTCTCCTCCATCTTGCAGTCTCGCTCTTTCCTTCTCTCCACCTCTTACGCTCAATGGTTTCTTCCCCCTTGACAGTCTCCTTCTCAAGCTCCCGCACTCCCTCTCTACTCTTTACACTCTCTCTCCTTTAACACTCCTATCTATTTAACACTCTCTCTCTCTTTAACACTCTCTATCTCTTTAACACTCCTCGTCTCTTTACACACTCCTCTCTTTACCACTCTATCTCTTTAAACACATCTCTCTCTTTAAACCTCAAACCTCTCCTCTTTAACACTCTTCTTCTACATTTTAGATGATTTCTCTTCCTTTTACTGTCTGGACGTTCTCTCCCTCACGCTTTC
>WSYH01006046.1:26195-40520 GCA_036426205.1 Ascaphus truei | reverse complement strand
ATATTGCACTATTACGATTTATATTTCTTTTCACATATTGCGCTTCCTGGACACTTCATCATACTTCACATCACGAGGATTGACCGAGCAATCTCTACCGGGTTACAGCTGCATCTACCTAAACATTTGTATAAGTATCACTGTATTTTTTGCATATTTTTTGCACCAGTATCACTGTGTATTATCTGATAATTTGGAGCGCCACATTTTGATAAGTTTCCTTTTATACGATTTCTTTAAGAACTGGATCATTCTTCACTAGATGCCAGTGCTTTCTTATTATTTTCCTTATATTGACTGCTTCTCTAAGTTGGTCTTTTGGCTGGAGAAGGAAGACAATGAGACTGAATGTTGTAATACAGATAGGTCAGAGGCTTTTTTAGGGGCAGAGGGCCCTTCTACTTTATGGGACAAAGAGTAGAGGCCAGCCCCCAACTTAAAAAGAGGAAGAACATCAGAGGAAAGAGAGGTAGGAGAAATAGAGAGAGAATCAAAAAAGAACAACAAATATAAGGTGACAATATCTTTAATCTCAGTGAAGCAGTTCCTTCAGAGTCTCAGATAAATGTTATTTCAAAGGGCCTATCATTTGCGCCTATGAAGAACCATAGTAATTTTGACTTGTTCATAGACGCGAATCGCTTCTTGAGAAAATGAACTATTAAAAGATATTTCCTAGGGAGGAATATACTGTAGAACCACCTTTAAATAGAGCAACACCACCAGTAGTGGAACAAGAAATGCAATTTGTCCATTCAGGGCTTAAACCGAGATCAACCTTCTTTCCCCAATTTTGCCAAAGGTAACCATTTGGAGGTGTTCTTCCAAATGGTTACAAAAGATTTTGAAACACTAGGTAATGACAAATCCTATAAAAGAACAGAAAACATGACTAAACAAGAGAAAACAGCATTGAAAGAATTGATGGATAACAATGATTTAGTAATTAAACAGGCTGATAAGGGAGGGGGGATGGTCCTGATGGACAGAGTGAATTATGAAAAAGAGGCCCTTCGGCTACTGGGAGATGTAGATACATATGCTCGATTCTCATCTGATCCAACCAAAAAGTATGTTGAGGAACTGAGGTGTCTCTTGGATAGGGGAAAGACTGCGGGAATACTTGACGATAAAGAATATAAATTAATTTTTTCAGAAAAAACAAAATTACCCATATTCTACTTTCTACCTAAAGTACATAAAAGTGTAGTCAATCCCCCAGTCAGACCCATTGTCTCGGGGATTGACTCGCTTACAGCTAATCTTTCTATGTACATCGATTTATTCATGCAGAAATACGTTATTCAACAGAGGGCCTATCTAAGGGACACCTCAGATATACTCAACATCCTGATTAATACTAAATTGGAGGAGGAAGATATACTAGTGACGTGCGATGTCACGTCGCTATACTGTTTTTAAACATAACAAAGGGTGTGGCGCAATAAGGAAGATTTTACAGAGTAATAGAGCAATACCAGAATTACAGGTTGAATTTATAATTGAGAGCATTTTATTTATATTAAGTCACAACTTAATGTCCAACATCGGACATTTTGGAAGAATTGGGAAGACCTTTGAGAGGTATAAAGTGGGACTGTTTAGAAAATCGATCCACGACCACCAGGATCGTATTCATGCCCTTGGATACCGGTAATCCATGGTAATGAAATCCATGGACAGGTGTGTCCATGGCCGGTTGGGAACAGGAAGAGGCTGGAGAAGTCCTGAAGGAAGATTCCTGGGAGTCTTAGTCCTGGCACAAGTTGGGCATGCGGCTACGAAGTCCTTGACATCTTTCTGAATCCCGGGCCACCAAAAAGTTCTGGAAATCAGATATAAAGTTCTCCTGGTGCCTGGGTGACCCGCGGCTCTGGAGGAGTGACTCCATTGGAGAACTTTCCTGTGGTGCGTAGGAGAAGTATACAGACAACCCTCGGGAATATTGAGATCTGCAGCGGTGTGATCTTGTTGTCGTACAATATCTTTGAGAACGTTGAAGGTGGTTGCAGAAAGAATACACTTAGCAGGGAGAATAGGCCTTTGTTGGTCCTCAGATTTATCGTCCAAAGAGAATTGTCAGTAAAGGGCGTCAGCCTTGATATTTTTTGTTCCAGGCAGATATGATATTATGAAATTGAATCTTGAAAAGAATAATGACCATCTGGCTTGACGGGCTCCAAGACGACGTGCCCCTTCGATGTATAACAGATTTTTATGATCTGTTAAGATAGTTATGGGATTCTCAGTACCCTCCAGAAAATGTCTCCATTCTTCTAATGCTTATTTCACAGCCAGGAGTTCCCGATTCCCGATATCGTAATTGCACTCAGCGGAAGAATTTTTTTTGGAGAAAAATGCACAGGGATGCAGTCTGGATTGAGGATTCTTCCTCTGGGGAAGGACAGCACCAACACCGACGTCTGATGCATCTACTTCTAGGGTGAAAGACAGTTTAGGATCAGGATGAATAAAGATAGGTGCGGAGACAAATACACTCTTAAGACGAGAGAAGGACTGAATGGCCATGGGAGGCCAAGAAGTAGGGTCAGCTCCTTTCTTGGTCAAGGCAGTAATAGGAGCTAGTGAAAAACAAATATATCAAAGAGTGGCGCTCAAAAATTATATAAACAAATGTGATAAATTGTGATACTTAATACAAACATGAATGGATGCTGCTTAACCCAGTGTGGGGTCGTTCTCTCGATCCCGTGGACAGTGAAGGGGTGAAGATCATCGGGAAGCGCAAAATCATGTAAAACAGAAGAAAATTCCCTGATGGTGCAGTATTGTGATTGATATGAAAATAAATATCAAGGTGCAGTGTGCTAAATACTCACAAGTGTAGAGTGAGCAATGTTCCCATAAAGGTTTCTTTTGAATGGCAGCCCGTTGGACCGTCAGACAGGTAAGTGGAATGGTAAGTGCTGGAGACCTTAAATGAATAACATAAACACGGACATAGTGCAGACTGTACAAAATCTCTTTAAAAGTAAGTGTATGTGCAATGCACTCACATGGTATAAAAAGGTAATAAGCGTTTAGATCACACAGGTTGGATCTCAGCAATGTTTAAGCTGCTCTCTCAGTCCCCCCTCTGCCTCGGCGGGCTTGCGTGTCACCGGTGCGTCTCACCCAAACCGGAAACCGGAAGTGACGTCATCTGCTCTGGGGGACTCTGATCCTGTGGGAGTTTTCTCTCGTCAGCCTCACTGATCACTATGATATTCATTTAAGGTCTCCAGCACTTACCATTCCACTTACCTGTCTGACGGTCCAACGGGCTGCCATTCAAAAGAAAACTTTATGGGAACATTGCTCACTCTACACCAGTAATAGGAGCTACCAATGAAGAAAAGTTCTGGATAAATCTACGATAATAGTTAGAAAATCTGAGGAACCGTTGAATGGCTTTGAGAGTGGTGGGTTGAGGCCAATCCAGTACCGCTTTGAACTTAGCAGGATCCATAGTAAGTCCAGTGTTGGAGATAATGTATCCAAGGAAAATGGTGGAGGCTTGGTGAAATTGACACTTCTCGAGTTTGGCAAAGAGTCGGTTTTCTCGTAGGCGAAGAAGTACCTGCTTTACATGGGACACATGTTCTTGTTTGGATTTGGAGAAAATCAGATTGTCATCTAAATAAATGATCACAAAAGAATTGAGAAGGTCCCGAAAGATTTCGTTGACAAAATCCTGCTGGGGCATTACACAGACCGAATGGCATGACTAAGTACTCGTAATGTCCATCTCTGGTGTTTTCCAATCATCACCCTGGCGAATCCTGATGAGGTTGTAGGCTCCACGTAGATCCAATTTAGAGAATATATTGGCGCCTTGTAAGCGATCAAAGAGCTCAGATATAAGAGGAAGAGGGTAACGATTCTTAATGGTGATTTTATTGAGACCCCGTAGTCGATACAAGGGCGTAAAGAACCGTCTTTTTTCTTCACGAAGAAGAAACCGGCACCCGCAGGAGAAGTAGAGTTACGTATGAAACCTTTCTAGAGATTCTCAGTAATATACTCTCACATGGCCTTGGTCTCGGGCATGGACAAAGGGTAGGTCGGCCCTCTGGGGGGAGAATAACCCGGGAGTAGTTCAATGGGGCAATTGTACGGACGATGTGGGGGTAGTACCTCAGACTTAACTTTATCAAAGACGTCGCTGAACTCGGCATACTCCTCAGGCAAAAGTACCCTTTCCTTTGCCTCGGCCGGGGTGGTACCACAAATGTTACTGGGTTTAATGATACAGTTCTTGGTACATAACGAGCTCCATTGAATGGGATCCTTATTTAGCCAATCCATCCGGGGATTATGAATCTGTAACCAGGGAAGTCCAAGAATTACTGCTACGGAAGGAGTATGAATCACATTAAATTGGATGTCCTCCAGGTGATCAGTATCTGTCTTGAGATGAAGTACCTGGGTCTCCAGTAAAATAAAGGCTGGCTGAAGTGGTCTTCCATCAATGGCCTCAAGTCCAATAGGTTTCTTCCTAGGTATGAGGGGGATATTGGGACGTTCAGCAAAGCCTTGATCTTTAAAGTTGCCCCCAGAGCCGGAATCGAGGAAGGCCTGGGTGGAAACACGAAACCCGTTCCCAGAGAGAGTGATGGGAAGAAGGATTCTAGAAGGATTATCAACAGAAATAGGATAGAGAGAAATGGTTCCCAGTGAGACTCCCCTAATTCCCATGGGAATTTCGCGTTTTCCTGGCTTATTAGGACAAGAGAAGGCTAGGTGTCCAGGTTGTCTGCAATATAGACACAGACCCGGAATTCAGGCGATGTTGTTTCTCTGTTTTGGAGAGGCTCGTACCTCCCGGTTGCATGGGTTCAGAAGTATCCATTGAAGGAAATTCCGTCATGCTCACCTGGACCGGAGTGATACTGGATGAGGATGATCTGCGGTGTACTCTCTCCGCTTTCCTTTCCTGAAGACGGCGGTCCACTCTGATGCAGATGGCGATAAGGTCCTCCAGATCCGTGGGACGGTCGAAAGTCGCAAATTCATCCTTTAGGGTTTCAGAGTGGCCCCGCCAGAATGCAGCAGACAAAGATTCATTATTCCAATCCGTCTCTGTGGCAACGGTTCTAAACTCAAGTGCATATTTTGCCACAGGACGATTACCTTGGGATATGTAGAAAAGGGTAGAAGCAGCAGATACCTTGCGGACAGGTGTGTCGAACACCCTACGGAACTCCCCGGTAAAGGCTCCAATGTCCTGAGTGAGATCAGACCTTGGTTCCCAGATAAGAGAAGCCCAGGCAAGTGCGTCATCTGTGAGGAGAGAAATAATGTACGCCACCTTGACGCGTGGAGAGGTGAAGCGGGAGGAGTTTATCTCAAATTGAATGAAGCATTGATTCAAGAACCCCCGACATTCTTGGGGGTCCCCTCCATAACGATTGGGCGTAGGTAACCGGGGTTCGTGGAAGGAATGAGGAACGGACATAACTTCTCCAGGAGTGCCAGAACTAGGAACAGGCCGGGATTCATGTACAGAGAGAGTGAGAGTTTTAAAATTCTCCTGGATAGTTTGTATATGATGGTCATAAGATGCAAGTCTTTCCTCAATGCTAGACAAAGCATTGGGGTGCGTGCTCAGGACTCCATACCTCAGCGGGGTCGAAGTTTGTGTGGCTGAGCATACTTTAACGTGTAGCTCACCACAAACGAAGTGCAACCGCGGTGCTGAGGTAGGGAATTGAGAAACGCCAACCCACAGCCACGCGGGCGCGCATAGGATGTAGATTGGTCGTGCAAGCCGGATCAGGGTTATAGAGTGCAGACTAGTCGTATATACTTGCCAGGTCAGGATTGGAGAAGAGCGGATCATCGGGGTACTTTGCCAAGGTCAGGATTGTAGAAGAATGGATCGTCGGAGTACTTTGCCAAGATCAGGAGTGGAGAGATGCGGAGTCCAAGAAACAAGCAGGATTCAGGCAACAAAGGGTTAATCAGACAAGGCAAAACAAGGTATCAGGAACAGAATGCAGCAAGGCACGGCGTCACACTGACTATGATCAGCAAAGGTAAGCTGAAAGGTCAGGGTATATAAGGAAGGAGCCTCCAATAGCAAGCAGGGGTGGAACCAGGAAGTGAATCGTCATAGCCTGCTGGTACACACAGGTGTGTCCAATGATGCAGCCGATCAGGTAGGAGGTTGCTTGCAGCTCGCACATGTCACAGGGTTCAGAGGGCGGGACTTGGAGTGTGTGATACTCCCACGCCGGTTCCTTGAGACATCAGAGCGGGGGCGGAGCCTGGAACGCACGTCACTGCCATGCTGGTGTTTTTTAACAACAGAGCGGGGACGGAGCCTACCGCGCGCATCCGCAGGGAGACTAGATGAGCGCCCACGACGTACAGCCAGGTGAGGGACAGGATTAGTGGCCACAGAGGGCGGAACAGATGGTGCAGGGTCTGCGCACGCGCGTGTCACAGGACCGGAGGGCTGCGCTATTTGAGTGTCTGTGACCAAAGGGCCAGGATGAGGAGATGGTCCCTGAATGCCGGAACAGCAAATCCTCACACTGCGCTATGTCCAGTGTTTGTGTCTCATCCTGCTAAGGTCCCACCATACACATCTACAGTGGCGGCCGCCTTTATTCTCCTGTGGCCGCCACCGCAATGTGCAGGCAATGTGTGGGCAGATGCGGCTGGTTTCTGACGTGTGCCGCGCGTCACTGTGGTGCCGGTCACACGTGATAGCGTTCCCCAGGCATCCCCGAAGGGTGAAAGGTAAGCGGGGTAAGGGGAAGATGCGGGGAAGATGCGCGAAGCAGAGTCGGGCAAAGGTGGAGCAGCAAGGGGGTCGCGAGGGGAGGGGAAGATGCGGGGAAGATGCACTCGAGGGGAGGGGAAGATGCGAAGATGCGGCTGGCGCGCGGCCAAGTTCGGCGCCAGCCGAAAAAAGCCCCGGAAAATTACGGGCACTTGTTAGATTAAAGCTGGCCGCAGCAGTATGTGTGATTTGGATTACAAGCTAACAAAGAAACCTTTATATACACGTACCCTCTGGGAAATTTGTAAGTACAAATCTCATTGGGACATATTTATCTGAATTATCCACCATTTGAATAGACATATTTTGCTTGTGTTTGTTCTCTTCTCTATATATCTGCGCTCCCCAGTATCCGATCACCATTGCGCAGCATGGTCGCATCCCTTGTTCCGCCTCTACCTTCGCGGGTCCCGCTTCTGGTCTCCGCCCCTGCCATGACGTCACGGTTATTACGCGGCATGCTGGCGCTTCTCGCTCTGCCTCCTTTCCCATGGGTCCCACATCTGGTCTCTTCCCCTGTGTTGGCATGGCTCTTGCGGCGCGTGATGACAGCGCATGACCAGGTCGCCTACTTGTTGTGCATGTTGCGCGCGGCGCGCGCGCACATTCTGACACACTGGCTGTTGACTGTGTAATAGGACACACCTGTGTGGTCCAGCAGCCTATCCTGTGCCATTCTCCTGCTTTCTGGTCACATCCCATTGGTGGGAGGTCCTATATATATATATGTTCTCTGTGCTCCCAGTCATTGCCGAGCATAACCTGTGTTTGTGTGACGTTGCTCTCACTGCCTAGTTCCTGTCTGCCTGAACCCTGCTGCCTGACCCTGCCTGAAAACTACCCTGTGATACTCTCCTGCACTGACCTTGGCTTTGGTTAGGACTACTCTAATCTCTCCTTCACTGACCCTGGCTTGGCTCCACGACTACTCTACACTCTCCAAAACTGACTCTGGCTGCATACCCCAATGATCCGCTGCTCCATACTCCAAGACCCGGCAAGTACTGCTGCGGCCGAGTTTATTCGAGCATTTGCCCGTTCTCGGCCGCAGCAGTAACCTGGCGCGCGCCGGAGGGTGCCGGGCGCGCGCCGAAGCAGCGGAAGAGCGCCCTCCGATCGTGGCGCTCTCCCTCCCGCTGCCGGGTCCGCCGGGTCCCCCGGAACCCCCTGCTGCCGTCCCCCACATTGCGGGACAAAAGGGCTCCCTCGGGGAGCCCTGGACGCGCGTGCAGGGGGCGCTGGCACCCGATGACGCGTGACCGCGCATCGGTGATGCGCGGCACTCTGAGGGAGTGCGGCTCGCAAGCCGGGACATTTCCCTGCTTGCGGAATGAGCCGCACTAGGATAAAGTGTGTCGGTAGTGTACCTCACTTACGCTGTCTTCTGTTACCCTGATCCAGCCTGCACGACTATCCTACACTCTATACATGCCCTCACAGTTGTGGTTGGCGTTCTATACAATTCCCTTCCTCAGCCCCGTGGTCGCGCCTCGTTTGTGGTGAGCTACGCGTTGCACACACGTTCTCTCTCCCTCTCTCTTCCCCTCCTTCTCCCTCTCCCCCTCTCCCCCTCCTCCCTCCCCTCTCACAAACTCTTCCCCCATCTCCAGCTGAGCATGTTTTTTGTGATTTGTCCAACTAAACATAAAACCTAACATAACCTGGAGTTAGATTAAATAGTTTGAGTTTGACTGTTGACAGTAGGGGTGCAATTATAGACAGGAGGTGACTAAAGTCAGAACTGAAAATTATTGAAGTAATAATCCCTGAAGAACAGGGCATTACTGGCCAATAATGCCCTGGCTGGAAGAGTTGAAGGCCCAAGGCAAAGCTATTATAGGCTAAATGTAGGCTTATTTAATAAATAATAGACACTTTTGTATAGTTATATAGATTTTTTTATTAAAATAAAATGGTAAATACATTAAACCACTTCTATATACACTTACACTGCAGCTATCTATATTCACACACTGCTGCCCCCTCTGTGTACACACACACACACACACACACACACACTGCAGCTCAACACACAACACAGCACCTCTACATACATCAAAGCACCTCTACACACAACACAGCACCTCTACACACAACACAGTAGCTCTACACACAAAACAGCAGCTCTATACACACACAAACTGCTGCTACACACAAACTTTGCTGCTGCTGCTGCTGCTGCTTCTACACACACACACAACACAACAGCACACCACACACATCATAAACACACAAAACACTGCTACACCCATAAACACTACTGCTGCTGCTACTTCTGACACACACACACACACACACACACACACACACACACAGACACACACACACACACACACACACACACACACACACACAAGCTGCAGCCACACACAAACTGCAGACAGCCACTTACTTACTTTGCAGCTACACACTCTCTCTCCCTCCCAATTCAACGAAGTCTGTCCGCTGTGTTCACGGAGGGAGGGGGAGGAGTCACTGCCTTCTGCTTCTTCCTGGCCAATCCCCTGCCCTGTCTCAGAGCTGTTCTGAAAGCTGATTAGCTGGAAATAAACACATTGGAAATAAACACAGTGCAAGCTGCAAATATTCCGAGCATTATCCTATCAGCATTGTGTAATTTTAACCAATCAGAGAGCAACGATTTCAATAATGCCCGGAATTTTACTGCTTTAGCCTATAATTGTCAATAAAGAGATTCCATTAAATATTCTTATATCCTTGAGATAATGATGAGAACTTTCACAGTTTTCAGAATTAAAGAACTTTCTTTTAAAGTCCAAAGTCAAATGCTACGAGTAAGAGTAAGAGATTTCTCCAAGCAAACATAAGACATAACTTCCACAACCTGGAGTTAAATCATTTGAGTTTGACCATTGACAGGGGGGGGACACATGGATTTACATCCGTGAAGAAATTATTTTAAGATGAGCCCGTTTTAAGAGATTTCTCCAAACAAATGAAAATCAAACCTCCTCAACTGGTCTGACCACTTTACTATTATGGGCACTCTCTTTTACTTTGCAATATATTCAACACAGTGGCTGGGGCAGATGGCTCCACTTAACACGTGTCCTGGGCTAGTAAAACGGTAGGTTTTAATGCCTTCTCAATGCCTTAAACAATCCTAACTCACTGCCCCACACCTTTGGAATGCCCCCCCCCCTCAATATCCGACTAGCACCCTCTCTACCCACATTTAAAATCATCTTAAAACACTGCTTAACAAAGCATATGACTAGCCCTGTGGCTGAAACTTTACACCTCTTACAGCAACCTTGGCCCTTTGCAGACGCACCAGAACACTTTCTTACAGTCTCTTTACATTATTCCTACTTACCACTTAGATTGTAAGCTCTTTGGGGCAGGGACTCCATTTGCTAGTATTACTTTTATTGTCCCATTATGTGTTATATTATTACTGTATGCCATGTGTATTACTGCTGTGAAGTGCTATGTACATAAATTACACTATATACATAAAGACATACATACATACATAAATGGAGTGACTGACAGAGAGCTGAGGGAGTGGCTCAGTGAGTAAAGGCAATGACAGAGTTTGATTCAAAATGTATTATCAGCTCTTTGTGACCTTGGGCAAGCCACTTTATCTCCCTGTACCTTAGGTACAAAAAATAACTTGTAAGATCCATGGTGCAGGGGCTCAGGCCAGCAAAATTATATGTACAGTGATGCGAACACTTTCAGTGCTATACAAGAAAAACATATGTAGCGCACTTTCCCCCACTCCCTTGGAGAATGTGTGGCTAGGGTGTGTGTTGCAATACCTGTGGCTCCCAGGAGCTCTGAGCCTCCGCTGCAGGGAGCCTGGGGTGTAACTGGTATGGTGTAAAATAAAAAACCATAAAATAAAAAAACATGTCTTTGTCTTCTTTCTTCTACAGTACTTGTACCCCATTGCGTCAGTCTTGGGGCTTCTTTAACTTCTCCGGGTCTTCTGGGGTCTTCTGCTGCCATGCCTCGGACTTCTTCTTAAAGGGGAGGTCCTCCCTCCACACCGTCTGGCTCTAAAATGAGACGACATAGCCTTTTATTGGCCTATGACGTCACATTTTCATCATATGGTTCCCAAGGCCCTGATTGGGCCGTGAAAACCATGGGATTAAAAAAAAATTATAAAAAATTGATGATGTCATTTAAAGGCAATGATGCCAGCCAATCAGAATGGCTGTACTTCAATTGTCTTTAAGACGACGTCATCAAAAGAAAGATGGCCGCCCTCACATGGTACAGTACTTGAGCCAATCAGAAGTGGGTTTTACATCCCACTTCTGATTGTTTCAAGTACCATGTGAGGGCGGCCATCTTTCTTTTGATGACGTCGTCTTAAAGGCAATTGAAGCACAGCCATTCTGATTGGCTGGCGTCATTGCCTTTAAATGACGTCATCAATTTTTTATTAATTTTGAGCAGGGGATCTCCGGAAATGAGCAAAGTTTATTCAGCCTCAGGGACCCCCTACTTCCTGAGATACAGGCCCCATTATGGGGTGTCCGTATCCCTCTAGTCCCGCGGTCACGTGATCCACAATTTTAACATGGCGGGGATACCGGCACCCCATAACTGGGCCTGTAACTCGGGAAGTAGGGGGTCCCCGGACCTGAAATCAACGTTGTTCAGCTCCGGAGACCCCCTGCTCACGCACACTATGAATAAAAATAAAATGTTAGCAGCTTCATTCCCTTAGCAGCTACCCGCTAAGGTAATGATTTTTTATGGAGGGTGGGAGTGTTTTATACTAGTGGGGGGGGAGCAGGGGGTCTTCCGAGCTAAATAAAGTTGATTTCAGCCTTGGGGACCCCCTACTTCCTGAGATACAGGCCCTGTTATGGGGTGCCGGTATCCCTCTGCATTGTTTAGATTCGATCCAACAGGATTTTAACATGGTGGGTGTACCGGCACCCCATAACGGGGCCTGTAACTCTTAAAGTAGGGGGTCCCCGGACCTGAAATCAATGTGGTTCAGCTCTGGAGACCCCCTGCTACAAAACTGTAATTTTAGAATTTTAATAAAACCCCTGCAATCGCCTGTGAGAGGCGCGCAGTTAGAGTGACTGATTCAGACTCTCTTTCTGCGCATATATTACACAAAGGCAGACGCCGGTAGCATTCACACAGCAGGGGTCCCTGCTCTGGGCATCTAATGCGCCGCCGTAATTTCTTTAAAAATAACGCGCCAAAACCGAGGAGAATTAGGGGATTATATCGACTTCCAATTCGAGATCCGTTCGAATAACGTCCGCCCCATCAGTATATGGACCTGTCCCTGTAGCAGGCACAAACTGAGGGGAGTTGGGCCTAGCTGGGGCCTATCAGGGGTCTCTGGCCTAATGCAGATGCCACAGGCACCTGCACAATCACACCCTACCCCTTCAGTATCCAACTTCCAACTAACAGTCCCCTTAACTGTCAGAATCCCAACTGTCAGAATTCTAACTACCATACATCTCTCAGCCCTATTGTTGCCTGACAATGTGTCCTGCATCTCCTGAGGCTGTTGAAATGTTTATTTCCCCTGCTGTGCTATACCCCTATGGAAAGGTAAGGGACAAACAGGGGACCAGGGGGACCCAGGCTATACTTATCATAATGTAAGGGTCTGCACACCAGTGATCAGCCAATGTATACTTTCCAATATTATGGACCAAGGCTTGATATCTTGTTCCTCAGAGGTCATATCTTTTATTTCCAAGATTAATCCACCATTCAGCTCAAGCTGCCAATTTATAAAAATTGCAGTTTGCAAAATATAAATAAATATACTGTAGTACAGTACTTGCAGTGCACTGTTTGCACATTCTTGACATGTAAATGTACCTACTGTACTTGCAAAGGGACTAAACAATATAATAGATTATTACATTCCTCTATATAGAAATTAGATAGTGAATGTCTGAAATTAAATACACTTTAATTGTGCATGGCTATATAATAATAATAATAATAATAATAATAATAATAATAATAATAATAATACCATCCAGTGACTTGTGTCGATGAAGCCAGGGCGGCTTTTCACAATAGCAAAGTAATCGGCTTCGTTTGGAAGCCTGAAACGTTTGCCTCGTAGAGACTACAGTACCGACACACTTTATTGCTGAAACGTTTGCCTCGTAGAGACTACAGTACCGACACACTTTATTGTCTTTATTGACACACATTTTACTGCCTTCTGTAAAAATGTGCGACAATACAGAATTTTTATGTTTCTGAAACGTTTGCCTCGTAGAGACTACAGTACCGACACACTTTATTGCAGTGTGGTCGGTACCGCAAGCCGGGAGATTTCCCGGCTTGCTAGTGGCCGCCCCTCGGCGTGCCGCGCGTCTATCACGCGTCTTCGGGAGCGTGCGCCCCCTGCACGCGCGTCCAGGGGCTCCCCGAGGGAGCCCTGGTGTCCCGCGATCGCGGGACAGCGGCAGGGGGTTCCGGGGGACCCGGCGGACCCGGCAGCGGTAGGGAGAGCGCCCCGATCGGAGGGCGCTCTTCCGCTGCTGGGTCCGCCGGGTCCCCCGGAACCCCCTGCCGCTGTCCCGCGATCGCGGGACACCAGGGCTCCCTCGGGGAGCCCCTGGACGCGCGTGCAGGGGGTTCCGGGGGACCCGGCGGACCCGGCAGCGGTAGGGAGAGCGCCCCGATCGGAGGGCGCTCTTCCGCTGCTTCGGCGCGCGCCCGTCACACTCGGGCGCGCGCCAGGCTACTGCTGCGGCCAAGAACGGGCAAATGCTCGAATAAACTTGGCCGCAGCAGTAAGTCAGACGCGAGGAACAAGTTATCAGAATTCTGAGAATTGAACGTATGCGGCAGGGACTGCAAGCCGAAATGAGGACCAGGATAATCGGGTGTATATCCTGATCAGGGTAAGGTTATACAAGTGGGTGCCCTGCACCTAGGAAAGCCTTGATTCTTCCCCCAGACCCTCAGTAAGTGGGTGTTTAACTGTTCCCTGTGTATTTCTTCTTCTTGTACGTGGGTTTACCAAAATTAACGCAATTTGTGTTTACTACCTAGACAATAAGGTCATCTGTGATTTTGGGGTCATCGCATAAACTGTAAGCGCGGACCCTTTATAAGGCTACGGCCATACAGCCTTCGCCCGCGCCTGATCAGGGTAAGGTTATACAAGCGGGTGCCCTGCACCTAGGAAAGCCTTGATTTTTCCCCCAGACCCCCAGTAAGTGGGTGTTTAACTGTTCCCTGTGTATCTCTTCTTCTTGTACGTGGGTTTACAAAATTAACGCAATTTGTATTTACTACCTAGACAGTAAGGTAATCTGTGATTCATCGCATAAACTGTAAGTGCGGACCCTTTATAAGGCTACGGCTATACAGCCTTTGCCCGCACGGACCCTTTATAAGGCTACGGCCATACAGCCTTCGCCCGCACGGACCCTTTATAAGGCTACGGCCATACAACCTCATACAGCCTTCGCCCGCGCGGACCCTTTGTAAGGCTACGGCCATACTGCCTTCGCCCGCGCGGACCCTTTATAAGGCTACGGCCATACAGCCTT
>WSYH01006046.1:0-26053 GCA_036426205.1 Ascaphus truei | reverse complement strand
GTTCCGGTGCTGGTTTGTGGCGAGCACGCCCGTTACAGACACTACGTGCCATGAAATGCATCAGGGGAGGAAATAATTGGTCTCAACGGCCAACTCTGCAATTATATGTATTATTTATACTATGTTAAATCTCTCTCCATCTCTGTGTCTCTCCATCTCTGTGTCTCTGTGTCTCTGTGTCTCTGTGTCTCTGTGTCTCTGTGTGTGGTCCGCTCTGGTGCTTGTGTTGTCATTTTGATGGATATTTAAAATAGGTAGCTTCAGCTTTTCACATTGATGTCTCTGGTAATGAAGGGGTTACAACTGGTACAAAATCTCTTTAGATGGACAAAACGTCTTAATGGTATCTTCATCATTCAGTCGTGTTACGCTAAGCCATGTTTTCATCCAGAAAAGGCATTGTGTGAAGCAAAGTAATACCAGACATGACGGTGGCAGGTCTTGATTTCTGTGGGGATACCCAGTTAACTTTATTTACTCGTACCCCAGAACACTGCCCGTCCATCATGGAGAATATACTGTATGTACAAAACTGATCACCTGTGATAGCTGGGAAATATGCTCATTTACATCACGCTTCCTAATTTGCATATTTCCCAGGTATCCAAGGTGGTCTCTGAATCGGAATAGAGGTTTATAGTACATTCATGTTATGTAAATAAAGAAGAAGAGGTTCATTCACCAAATATTCTGTTATTAAAGAACAACTTGACATATAGCTTTGGTAAATAGAAAAAGTATAGCATGTTGGTAATCTTCTGGTTAGTAATCACAACTCGCACACACTCAACCATTCTCACACCCTAAAATCATTTCTGACAAGTACATTTCTCAATGTGCATCTATACTATTGGCTGAGCATGTGAGAGGCTGGGGGGAAGCTTCTGTGGGGGCCTGAGTCACACAGCACCGACGTTGATACATCATTAACGTTAAGATAAAAAAGACCACAAAGTCCACATAACAGGTCGTTGGTTGTCCACACAAAAAAACCGCTGTGACGATGGTAGGAGATGCTGTCTAAAGATCCCAATTTTGACAAGGACTGCAAATTCATTCCCCCCCGCATTGGCTTCATCAGAAGGTACCAATGACAACGAAAGACCCTCCACCGGCACAGGGGTATAGGAGTAGAATAGGGAATTTCACCTCTACATTGGCTCTGTCAATACATCCTGTTACATCTCTGTGAATTCAGCATCAAGTGCAGGACATACAAGTGAGAGGTTCCCATCCCCCATTACCTAGCCGTAGATAAGCCAATTCTGTGCCCCAACCTCCTCCGTCCCAAAGGCCTCGGTGTCAATAACTTGCAGGTCATTTGACCACTACTGACCCCATTGCGTCATTATGACGCTGCCTTGTGCCATGTCGACACTGTCAAAGTAGGTCGCTCAAGGACCCACTGCTTTGACCGCAGGTAAGGGATTACAGTATGCCAGTCACGCGGTGCCCCCGGCATTTCAATTTACATTCCTTGGGGGAGAGCGCGGTGCGCTGTAACCGCCGCGCCCACCTCGATATTCCCCCCCCGCGGGAAACCAAGTCCCCCTAGTTTTGCGCACCGCTGATTAAAAGGATATAATAGATCGAAACAGAAGGATTACCTAGACTCCCTCCAATGCATACTCGGGTTGTGCGCCTTCCCACATCTCTTTTGTCTATGTCCTATATTACATTAACACTCATTTATTAACACAGCAGAAAGTGCCCAGTGAACGTCTTCTGTGCCACATAGAACTTGGCTTATTACCGCATTAATCAGGTACCCCGGTGTTGGACATAATCACGACATCAAATTGCAAGTGTCTACCTGAAAGCCAGATCAATCCAGGGAGCTCTGGATTATATTCACAGGAATCAAAGATCACCCAATGTGTCAGGAATCGGGCATTCCTCACTCGCTTTCCACCAGCCCCCTCTCAGCCCGGGAGTCCTGGACACTATAACAATAAATCCTTCTGCCTTGTTCGGCCAGTCCACGTTCTCCTCCGCCCCTGACGCCGTCGCGGATCACTCTCACTAACAACCACACTCCCTTTCGTGTCGATTCCTCTGCTCAGCGCCGGGCGGCAACCCAGGCCGCTCCTGCACGCACACCTACATGCACGACGCCAGCCCCTCATACGTATGTGGCATGCATTCTTCTGCTTACAGAGCACAAAACCGCACCGTACCAGAGTCACTTTATTAACCACTGCACTGCAGTAGGCGTCGCCGCTCACGCATCACACAGTTCTATTCAAATCATGTTAACACTCAGCTGGGCTGTACACATCTCTCCTATCAGGTTAAGGACTCCTTGCAGTCCTCCAGGGCTGCCCCCCACCTTTTCCCATTGTGCCTGCCCTCAGCTTTATTTATGCCTTTTTGCTCCCCTCACTCGTTCGCTCGACCTAGTTCTGTTATGGAAGCAATTTGACTATTCTCTCAGTGACTCCTCAGTAATCGACGCGGTTGGAAACGACTACCACCTCACTACTCTTCGACTTGGCCTACTTGACTTCGTGACTTCTGGCATCCTGATCCCTGATCTTGCACGGCAATAACTCGTCCTCTCCTACTACCGGTCCAGGGGCAAGTAATTGTCTCACTACTATCCCTTGGCTAGGCAAACAATAACACTCACTCCGGACACGCGCCTTTGCTGCGGTGCGTGTTCCCATACTCGCCACCCTCCGCACAGGGGACATGGTCGGAGGGGGGTGGTCCTGCGGTCAGCACCGGCGTAACACAATTGCACTTGGGCAAACGGGCCCTCTATTGCCATTTGCTGACAATTTCATCTTTAAACAAAACCCTTCTAGGTACCGAGCGGAACTATTGAGTGCTGGTGGTGGTAGGCATAATTAATCCTATGTGTTTTTTGTTTGTTTTTTTTTAAATGGGAGCCACCACTTTTTATAATTCCATTAGTTGAATGTAGGCTGTTCAAATCCCCTAGGGCCTTGCAGATTAAATTTAAATGTCCTCTCCCGATTACATTACAACTCTACTTATGTTTGGGTGAGTATCGTCAATCCCTTCCCTGATCTAAATGGTGGAATGCCCATCCCAGAGTGACTGAGGCAGCTATGTTTTGACAACACGTTGCACCATTAACATGCTTCAAGCGGTGTAGAACCTTCTGTACATTTACACGACCAAGACTGGGTAAAATGCTCACAAATCCGGTTGTAATCCCGCTACCATGCACCGCACTCCAGCGATGTTTGGCGATTGATGTAACATACCACCGCATTTGGCGGAACTCCAGAGGACTTGTGCTTTGAAAGTGACATTTGTGTATTACATTATATAAATATTCTCAATGTGACGTTCATTCACTTCAGACCTGGATGATTTGTTTTTACATACAGAAGAGAAAGAGAGAGCTGCCTACCCGCTCACACTACAGTAGTAAACATAATATAGGGAGATATCCTGGATATCGTAGGGTGCATAATGAGAATAATGTGGTATCCATATACAGAAGAGAGAGGCGGCCCTACCGCTCCACTACAGTCAGTACGTAATCATGGGAAGATCCTTGGGATACTTGCAGGGTGCATAAGGGATACTGGTATCTTTATTACAGAAGGTTGACAGATGTAACAACGGAATCCGCCTAAAACAATGCTCCCACTCAACAATTTAAGCCCCCCGACTAAGCGTCGAAAAATGCGAAATAATAAGGCGTGTGGTCTGTTGAAATACCAATTAAAAAACAGAATTCTACCATGCGTTCTAAATTCTAGTCCGTCTCATACTTCGGCTAACATCGCCCTACTTCCGAACGTAAAGGAAATGCCCACTAACAATACTCGTTCCGAAACAACATCATAGATCCATTTATTAGGCAAAAATACACTCCTATATAGACAGTAGTTGTACAGATGGATATATTACATAACATGAATATAATTAAAAATATTTTGATTACCCGCGGGTGGAGAATGTGAACCCAACAAACGGTGGATTAGTGGTTCACCAAGAAACACTATCATGACAGTATTACCCTAAATATGGGATTCCAGTGAGTAGGATCAGCAAAAGCCAGGCGATACTGTCCCTGTTACAAACTGGATCATAGTACCCTGAGAATCCAACATTATAGTTATTATAGGATAAATAGCCAACAGGTTATTTCACGGGAAGACCAACAGTTATATTATTGGCACCTTTACCAGCATCATATATTAGAGCTACCAACAAGATAATTACAATAATCATGACGGTTTATTCACAGAATAATGCACCACCACGGGGGTAACCCACAAATTAACAGACCCAGAAAACAGCACTATACATGGGAACATAGGGGGGGGGGGTTGGAATAGACTTTCTCCTTCTGATAAACTGGAACTCTAAATAGAGGTTCTGACCACCAATGCCGCCTTAAACAACCAAACGCCTGAAGCTATAAATCGGCTTGAAATCACCACAGCCGTGACCGACTAGTTCCTGTCGAAGAACCTTGGTCCCAAAATAAGCTGTAATGTTATCCTGGGCAGACATATTCCTGAATGCCCGGAATGCTCATGTCTACACTCGCGCAAGAGCACTTTCACATACCCACCGCCACAAGTTTTCTGGCGCTGAGAGAAATCTCAAAACTGATTTGGCTTAGGGTTTGTTTTATAGCAATTGAAATGTGTAGTTCATAATCAGCAAATACTAAGAAGCACAGGCCAATCATATTGGGAAGCTTTCTCTGCTAGCCATCACAGTGAGAATGCCAGGTCGGAACGCCGCTGTAAATGCAGAGACCCTCTGAATCTGCCAGAGGTAAACAATAGGTGAAGTTTCCCCACCATGCCCTTGTCTGCACTCAGGACGCCACCCGCGGGTCAGACTCCACCAGGGTCTGTGAAAGGCGACTTGCCATAAAATACATCCAGGGTACATGGGGAACTTGAATCCTTTCCTCCTGTTACCAACATTATGGCTTTCAGACTCCCATGCAGTAAAGCCCCTCTGGTTATCCTTTCATCTCCGATGTCCAGCAAGACTTATTGGCACCAAAAAAACTTGTAGCCCTGGTAAGTTCTTTAATGAAACAATCGGTTTTCCTGAAAGCTCCCAGCTCATTTACCGTGCACCACAGTGAACATTTCATACTAAAATCACAAATGTTAACAAATATCCTTTTATTGCTAAGTCTCCATGGTAAATAGGGCAATAGAAAGCTGCAACTGTTATTCCCTCCACTTCTTTATTCCCCCACAGACAAATCTAAGAGGAGCTTTGTATTGGACTCGGGAGCTCCCCTGACAACCTTATCTTATGGTTGGAGTGCCATAACCTCAATAAAGGGTTTAATTGGCTACCTGGGCATGACTGGTGTATCCCCCTTAACCTAGGAACCACGTATGCACTTCCTGGTTCCGGTTCTCCAAGATGGCCCGCGTTGCACCTAAAGCTCCATCCTGGGCCTTGAGAATCTGCACCATCCGCACGACATTTTGCTAAAAGTTATGCAGAGTTCAGGGAACAGACGTCCACTAATCAAACATAAATGCTGTTTTCTCCGAGTATCCAATGGTAGAATGTACCAGAACTATCAACCAAGGTTTACCGAGTTGGGGGGGGGAAAAAGGAGAGATTGGGGCCACCATAACCAAACAAATCAAAGTGACCACAAACATCTAAGAATCAACAAGGAACATCAATCATAAATCTTGTACGGCACATCTCTGAAGGAGGTCCAAACGCTAGTAACAGAGTCTCCTGCATTCCCTCAGAGGATCTCCCCAGCGCATTTTAAAGATTGAACGAATGTGACAATCGCTTGACAAAGGTTTGCTAATTATCACATCCACCATAAACTGGGGTTTCGACTGAACGAGGTGTGCTTAAATATAATAACGTATTCTTATTTCCTTTTGGAGACGTTGAAAACACCCGCACATATTGTACACGTAATAAGACAGAATACACTTATATTGGGATTGGCGGATGAGACAAGTAATCGCTGCATAAGCCATTCTCTCGCATCAAGTGTACAATCAATGATGATATCAGAAGACCAAGGAGTAGGGGTGGTGACATCAGTTTATAAAATAACCTTTTGTACCCCTATCCTTTAATCATTGAGATAACAGGAGTAAGAAATTGGATCACAATTTACTGTAGCCGTCCTAACGTGGGAACACATTTGACCCATGCCCCCCAGCTAGTTGCACACAAAAGCATAGACACGCTCAGACTTGGACCTCTGGGTCTCATTTCTGTAATAACCATATTTGCTCAGGGATGCCAGCCATCTACTACAATGGATTCCTAACAGATATTCTTTGGTTGTAGGTGTGAAATGGGACACTTCCAGCCTGCTGCTGGTTTGAATAATCTCCGCTACCCATCTAATTGTATACGTAGGAGGTGATAAACCACTTGAACAGCACATCTATTCTAGACATGGTCATTTTTGATGGCTATTAAAATAGGAGGCTTCAGCTTTTCACCGATGTCTCTGGTAATGAAGGGGTTACACATGGTACAAAATCTCTTTAGATGACAAAACGTCTTAATGGGTATCTTCATCATTCAGTCGTGTTACGCTAAGCCATGTTTTCATCCAGAAAAGGCATTGTGTGAAGCAAAGTATACCAGACATGAGGTGGCAGGTCTGATTTCTGTGGGATACCCAGTAACTTATTTACAGTACCTCCCGAACACTCCTTTATACACATGGAGAGATTAATGTAATGTGAACAAAACTGAATCACCTGGTAATAGCTGGGAAATATGCTCATTTACCTAGCCTCCTAATTTGCATATCAGGTATCCAAGAGGTGTAGTCTCGTGTGATCTGGAAATAGGGTTTTATGTACTCATGTTATGGTAAATAAAGAAGAAGAGGTTCATTCAACCAAATATTCTGTTATTAAAGAAAAACTTGACATATAGCTTTGTAAATAGAAAAGAGTATTAGCAGTTGGTAATCTTCTGGTAGTATCACAACTCAACACAACTCAACCATTGCTCAACCACTAAAATCATTTCTGACAATACATTTCTCCAATGTGGCATCTATACTATTGGCTGAGCATTGTGAGGCTGGGGGAAGCTTCTGTGGAGGCCTGAGGTCACACAGCACCGACAGTGATACATCTTATGAACTGTTCATCCACAAAGTCCACATAACAGGCGTTGGTTGTCCCACAAAAAAACTGGACTTGGTGGTAGGTCTCTAAAGACCAATTTTGACAAGGACTGCAAATTCATCTCCCCATTGGCTTCATCAGAAAGTAGCCACATGACAACAGAAAGACCCTTCCACCCACAGGTATAGGTAGATAAGGGAATTTCCCTAATTGGGTGCTCTTAATACATCCTGGTTTGCTGTGAATTCCTCAGTTAATAGCATAATATGAGCAGGGTTCCCATCCCCATAAGCACTAATAAGGCAATTCTTCACTCTCTGGTTCCCAACATAGAGAAAATGATATGAATAACATGTTCCAACTTGCAGGGAAAAAAAGCCTTCTAACCTGTCCGGTGAGTTGCTACTCCACCCGGCGGTCCCTCTCTGGGCGGGCTTCCAAATCTCCCGTGGCTGCACGTATAATCAAAGTGTATACTCACACTTTCAGCTCAATCTCCGGTATGTTTCTTTAGTTGGGGTAAAGGATGGACCCTGCTCTGTAGCGTGCATCTGTCCCAATTGAAAAGTCCAAAGTAGAGTAGTGGGAAAACGAGCACTGCAGACAGGATCAGGCTGGAGGCAATGTGCAATTCAAAAGACTTTATTACGGCATACAAGCCAAGTTAAAATAACATGAGGAAGATCCTCTGACGCGTTTCATCCGCTTGGGGACTTTATTAAAGAGTGATCTGTTGTAGCCCTTCCTCCCCGCGTGCAGGTACGTAGCACCTCCCTCCAAGCTCTGTCATTACAACAGTTGATGAATACCTGATGTATTTTAGAGGTGGAGCGTCACGCTCCCGCACGCTACGAGTGGACAACAAATACTAAGATAAAAACAATCCATAATTTAAGCCATCAACTATGTGGCCCAATGCTAATACATATAAATTTAAATAAAATGCGTTTACTTCTCTAAACGGACACATAGTGATGGAGTATAGAAAAAAGGTAACACAACCAGCGTGTCCGGTTTACCTATCAAACTGATACAAAGATGCTACAAACTTAAAAACAAAAATAATAAACAGATGAACAAGAAAAATTGCATACATTATAAATCCATCCATAATCCGATGTGTACAGGCACATCTAAAATAAGATCAAGTCATCTACATGTAGCCCCCTGTAAACAGCACAGGCTATAAAATCCTCCTCCTACTGTGGTAAGTCCTGTTAAGGGCAGGCACCAGTAGTAATCATGGGTTTCCCCCCTCCAAAGCCCTACCTTGATTGATTGATTGATGCAGGCCCTGAACTCTGCTGCAGGCATGAGATAGAGGGGAGGTGCTGCTGACATCATGAGAGGTGGGGCTGACTCTATTTAGCGGCCAGCCCTAGGAGAGAAGTCAGTTGAGTTTAGGTCTGTTAGTGCTGGAGTGTCAGACTGGACAGTCAGACAGAGAAGGTAGCTAGGTTCCTGTGGAGTAGGGCCTAGTGAGCAATAGGTGGATCAGTGCCCCTCACCCTGCTTAGGGGGTGAGGGAAGAGCTAGCCCCACCCTGAGCGCCCTAGGCTGAGGGTGGTGGCAGGGAGCAAAGACCCCCTCTCAGACCATCCTGAGGGGAACTACTTGGAGGAAAGGAGAGGAGAGAGACTGTACGGCTGGGAAACCCTGTGTGGGTACACGTACGGCCATTTCTGTTGATGTTGCCGTTGCATGCTGCACGTCTCCTTTGTGCCTAGTACTACAATAAAGAGAGACATTGCCTTTTACCCACGACTATTGTGTGTACCTTCGGAGTATCTACCCTGGGACCAGGGTTCTCTTCTATACGGGTCCTTTCCCATATCCCTGGGAGTTATAGGAGATGGAGGCGCTGCACCACTAAGACACCATGGAGGCTACTACCCCAGAAGCCTGGTCCTGTCTCCCCCATACAAACGCGGGAAGCTCAGGCCCTCCTGTTCCTCACAGGTATGCACCACGCACATGTAATCCGCCCTCACGCACCCTAGATACAGCAGATGAGTCTAGGGGGGGGGGGGGGAATATGGGTTACATACAGATAAGAAAAGCCTACAAACATATACAAAACTATAAACTAATAAGAATATAAATACCCCACCAGATGGAAGGGGGATATATATAATGCAAGTGATATGCAATCTCAAAGATATACACACACACACCTAACTATATCCTAATTTAGAAAACTACAAACAGAAAGAAAAAAAGGAAGAGAAGAAAAATAATCATATGAAATGATAATGGGAAAATAAGAAAATAAACAAATTAAACTAAATATAAGAAAAATACTAATCATAAAATCCAATAAACTCTTATGCCAACAAAGTAAAATAAAATGAAAAAAGAAATATTTAACATAAGCCATAATGATAAAAAAAAGATCCATAAGACATTGGTCTCACCACCAGGGAGGCCAATTGTCTCTAGTATTGGATCTTTGGGAGATGGTGTTTCAAAATATGTTGATCATTTTTTGCAATCTATTGTACAACAGTTACCATCATACATTAAAGACAGTGGGGACCTCATGGTTCAACTTAACTCCATCAGATGGGAAACAAACTTTATCTGGTTAAGTCTTGACATTACATCTCTATACATAGTTATAGTACATGATCATGGGTTGGCAGCTCCAGACGAGATGCTTGCCAGACTTGGAAAACTTTACTTCCTCACTACGGTGGCCTGTGATGACCAAAAACCGTCAGACGCGTTTCGCATTAGCTTCCTCAGTGACGATCACTCGTCTGGCAAGCATCTCGCCTGGAGCGCATGCACGACGGAACGGGAGCTGTGTAAGGTGTGTGCAAAGAGGAAAGCAGACGGAGAAGGACCCAGTTCATGCACGGGCTTGTGGAGACTTTCCCTGCCGCTTGCTGAACTCCACGCACTATCCCAAGATTCTACCAGCTGGAGTCCAGGCCACACCAGACAACCCATGTTCTAGAGGGACGCTCTTTGGAGTCTGGACATATCTCCTCCCTTATTTGGCCGCTTGTGAGTTTTTAATCTCTATTTTACTTTATGTCAATAAACGTTATTACACTATTTTTTTCCCTTCTCTTCCCTATTTTTTGAGGAATCATCAGGGGGCCCTCCCTCTCCCCCCCTCCCTCCCCCCCAGAGGATCAGTCATCCGACTAAGACCAGACACCTAATGTGAGTGTGTCTCCTCTCCTATTAATTATTTACCCCTATAAAGAGATCTAAGGTACCCATATGTTTTGAATTACTCCTCATTGTGGTCCCCCATCTCTCTTTTATTTCCTACATTCCTATATGTCCTGGAGCCACAAGCAGAACGACGCGCCTGAGGATCCCTCCCCTTTCCCTTCTCTACATCAATACAGAGGTTGGCGAATCACCTCTGAGAAACTCGGGCAGCGGAACTGTATTGTGTGAAGGTCTGAAGTTACGAATTGTACAGTAGGACTTTTTGGCGCAACTATTCTATCTCCTTTAAACCTTATGTATCTTTGGTATAAAGTAGAAAATTGGAATCCTTGGCTGTTGGACATCCAAGAACTCCAATTCTCGCTTAGAAATAATTCCATCAGTGAATCCTTGTTGCAGAAATTCATTCGCCCTATCATATCTGGGATTAAATCGTTGTCATCCAATTTATCCCAGTATTGGTTGTAGGTTTAGCTCTAAATGTAGAGATTTTAAATCAAATAATACAGGTGCAACATTTCCAATCAAATCATTTATAACCTGCAGGAGTCTATTTACGGTCTACCTGTTAGAGTGCCCTTGTGGGCTACAAGATGTAGGGCGAACAGGTAGACCGCTAAAATGACGCTTTGCAGAACAAATATACAATATAAAAAGAGGTTTAGAGGCACACAGTGTCTCAAACCACTTCAAAATCAAACATAATCAAAATCCAGAAGGATTGGTTTGTAAGGGCATCGAATGCGTCAAACAAAATTGGAGAGGGGGAGACAAGATAAACCAAATATCCAGGCGTGAAAGCTTTTGGATCTATACCCTAAAAACATTGACCCCAAGAGGTCTAAATATAGAATTCGATTTAGCCTCCTTTTTAAAAGATGGCTAGGTGTGTTCTATATATCTTTGAGGTACTTGTCATCTGTTCCACTAGTCCGATCTTTCCTCTGCATCCTCTGTTCCTTTCCAGCTAATATTCCATATATAACCTAATATTTCATATATAGTCTAATCAGGTTAGTGCAGGTTGGTTAGATAATTTCTTCCAAGTTGCTAGTATGTTTATTTCATTTTGACTAATTTTGTGTTTGTTTATGAATTATAGGTGGAATATATAATGTGTAATTCTTTTTAATGTTTAATTGCTATTTAGGGAGGTTTGATCATGATTAACGTCCGTAATTTGTATGTGTGTTGATATACTTTGTTGTACATCGAGCAGGTCCTTGTTAGAATTAGCTGTCCAATAGGAGCCGTGCGGCCAGCTCCGTATGTGCTGTGACAGAAACCAGGGGATGGTAATAAATTCCGTATATAGGGCTCCCAGGATACTAGACAGTTTCTATCCTGTTTGGCCTGGGAGTGCAGCCTTATAATACATACACTCCATCCCACAGTTTGGCAAGCGCTGGAACTGAGGGATGAGAGATCCAGACCAGAGTTTGTCTGCTGCCTGATTTCTGTCACCTGTCATGTTAATTAGGAATCAGGTATGAAAGACTGATTTCCTGTTTGCTCTGGTCTCCCCACAAGAGCCAGGAGGCTGGAAGGCTGCTGAACTACAGAGGGGAGAAGCCTCTTCCCCAAACAGGTTCAATCTTTCTGTTCATTTGTGTAAGACTGCAAAAGTACCATGTTTTGTTGTTGGAAGTGGAAAAGCCACTTCCAACCCTGAGTCAGGGATATCTAAGTTAAGTTATCGCTCAGGTGAGCAGCTTTTGTTTTGATCTGTTTTCTGTTGTATGCACTGTGGCAGTCTCAGTGCCTGGGACTGAATAAACCAGGCATAGCCTGTTTAAAGGAACAGTACGTGACGCCTCATCATTTAACCTACCCTAAAAGACCGTGTTCTAAACAGTCCCGGACAAACGACGGAGCCCCGGAGTAAGCCGTTTGTCACAGTGCTTAAATAGCACGTATTCCCATTGCAACTCCATTACCCCTGAAGAAGTGACGTCAGCAGTCACGAAACGCGCGTAGGGTGGAGTTTCAGCAGGACATGATACGGCGTGCGAGTGCTTGCAGAGGATAAGGGGCGTTCTAGCAGTGACATCATCGGAGGTGGACCTGGCGCTCCGAGTCGTGGCCACGAGGAGGAGGTTAACGCAGGACCTTACCTCCATATGCACCGCTTTACTATCCTCCCAAGCTAGCGGACGGCACATTGTATCCTGTCTATAGGGCCGGTCAGCATGTGAGTGCACTGCTGTGAGTCCTTATCGTTTTATTAAATTTTATATGGTATCATACCATTGGTTTTTCTATTCCATTCTATTTTATGTATATATTCGCAACTGTGTGGAGAGGGTTAATACCATCTGGCAATCCACTGATATCCAGCCTGCACACCGGAGCAAAAATTAAAGATACCTTTCAAGGCCCTTTATCTTCTACTTTTAAGTACTGTAAGTAGCCAGCAGCGGTGTGGGTGCGAACGATTAATCAGAGGTTACTGCGCAATGGTCGTTTTGTTTTGTGTAATTGCAGATTCAGATCCACCATCCAAGAGACTCTGAGATATCAAATTCCGGACCCACGAACTGCCCCTATATTCAGAGAATCGGGAACTTTCACTGTATCAGGTGCGCCAAGGACTTTTTATCTTTTCTCTCTTTTTGTCACCATTTGTACTAGCCTTGTGGATAGGTTTGTTGTTAATCCTTAGGCAGTCACTCCCTCATTCACTATTACGCGCTTGTGGGATCCTTTGCACACCTGGTATACCTTTTAAATAAGTTATATTTAGTTCACGTTACTTTCATTCATTATTTTGTATTGTATAGTTTAGGTTTGATAATAGGTTGAGCCCTTAGTATATGTTTAGTTTTCCTTTATTTTTATCACAATTATCCTATGTTGTTTTCTTTTTTTAAATGGGAGCCATACATTTTTATAATTCCATTATTATGAATGTAGGCTGTTAAAAGTCCCTAGGGCCTTGAAACTGAATTTAAATGTCCTCTCCCGATTACATTACAACTCTACTATGTTGGTGAGTAATCGGCAAGTCTTCCCTGATCTAAATGGTGGTAATGCCATCCCAAGTGACTAAGAGGCGAGCTATGTTTTGACACACGGCACCATTAAATGCTTCAAGTGTAGTAGAAACCTTCTGTACATTTAACAACGACCAAGAAGGGTAAAAAGGCTCACAAATCCAGTTGGTAATCCCGCTACCGTGCACCTCAATCCAGCGATTTAGGCGATTGATGTAACATAACGCAGGCGGTACTCCAGAGGACTTGTGCGTGAAAGTGAACATTTGTATTTACATGTACATAATTCTCCAAGGGACGTTCACTTCAGACCTGGAGGATTTGTTTTTTACATACAGAAAGAGAAAGAGAGCTGCCTACCGCTCACCTACAGTAGTACATAATCATGGGAATATCCTGGGATACGTAGGGTGCATAAGGGAATAATGGTATCCATATACAGAAAGAGAGAGCTGCCTACCGCTCACCTACAGTAGTACATAATCATGGGAATATCCTGGGATACGTAGGGTGCATAAGGGAATAATGGTATCTTTATACAGAAAAGGTTGACAGATTCAACCCAAAAGATCCCTAAATTGCACCCGCTACGGTTATAAAGTGGGCTGGAATACTTAAATCCATGGGTACTATTGTCCCTATATGGCCACTCACTAAATAGTGAAAAACAGTTAAAAAATCCATTTATTAGGCAATACATATATTGAAGGGTGTGTGATATATACATACAGGGAATTGAAAATTCGGGGAGGGAACCAACAAAGGGGATTAGTGTTACACAGAACATATCAGTGACAGTATGTACACTAAATAGGGATTCTGTGATAGGTCAGGCGATACTGTCCCTTTCAAACTGAATCACTAGTCTCCTGAGATCCAACATATATAGTTATAGGATAATAGCCACAGTTGATGTCATGGGAGACCAGGTTTATTGTGCACCTTTACCAGCATCATATATTGAGCAAAACAAGATAATTAAATAAACTGAGGTTTATTTACAGAAATATGCACACACACAGTGGAACACATAATACAGACAGAAAGCACACTTACTTGGGAACTAGGGTTGGAAACTAGACTTTCCTTGCTGTAGGGCACTCTAAATAAGAGTTTTGACCGCGACTTAACACCAAACGTCCTGGAACTTAAATCGGCTTGAAATCCCAACCGTGACCACTACGTTCCTTTCTAAGAACTTGGTCCCAAAAAGCTGGAATATTTTCCGGGCAGACTTTCCTGAAGCCGGAGCTCTGCTACTCGCGCAAGAGCACTTTCAAACCCCGCCCACAGTTCTGGCACTGAGAAATCTTCAAACTGATTGGCTTAGGGTTTATTTTATTGCATTTTGGAGTTCATTCACAAAATACTACAGCCAATCAGAGTGGGAACTTTCTCGGTAGCCAATCAGAGTGATGCCGGTCTGGAACGCCGGGTAAGCAGAGAATCTGAATCTGCCAAGGGACATGCGTGAGTTTGCCACCATAGCCCTTGCTACTCAGACGCCACCCGCTGGGTCAGGCTCCTCCAGGTCTGGAAGGACGACTGCCATTCATCCCAGGACATGGGTACTTGAGCCTTTCCCTGTTACCCAAATGGCTTTCACACCTCAGGCATCCTCTGGTTACTTTCATCTCCGATGTCCAGCAGACTTACTGGCACCAACTTGGTAGCCCTGGTAGTCTGTCAGAACATCGGTTCTGAAAGTCCCAGCTCATTTACCGTGCACACAGTAAATTTCATACTAAGCACAATGTTAATAAAATATACTTTTATGTGCCTAAGTCTCTGGGTATGGGCAATAGAAAGCTGCACTTTATTCCCTACTAGCCTTAATTCCCCACAGACAATCTAAGGGACTTGTACTGGACTCTGAGTCCCCTGACAACCTTATACTTATGGTTGGAGTGCCCATGAACCCCAATAAAGGTTATGGGCTACCTGGGCATTAACTGGTGTATCCCCCTTAACCTAGGGACCCCTTGCGACTTCCTGGTTACAGTTATCCAAGACGGCCGCTTGCACCTAAAGCTCCATCTGGGCCTTTGGAGAATCTGCAGCCATCCCAGCACGAATTGGCTTAAAATGTTTGCAGAGTTCAGGGAACAGACGGTCACTAATACGAACAGGCTGTTCGCAGAGGTCAAGGGTGAGCTGACCAGAACTCTCAACCAGAGGTTTACAGAGTTTAAAGGAGAGATTGCCACAATAACCAAGCAAATCAGTGACCACACATCTAGAATCTACAATGTTGAAACAAGAGTCTCAGATATAGATGCCCAAACTACCTCTTATATGCTGCTCATGGACGAGCTAAAGAGACAGAACTCCAAATTGACCATCAAGATAGATGACTTGGAGAACAGGTCAAGGACAATCATCATAAGAATTGTAGGCATCTCTGAGGAGGTCAAAACAACAGATCTCCTGGCATTCGCCTCAGAGGATCTCCCCAGACTTTTAAAGATGGACGATGTGACAATAGCTTATGACAGGTTGTAATTTACACCAAATAACTGGGTTTGAACTGAACGAGGCTTAGATATAATAAAGTATTTTTATTCCTTTGGATAGGTGAACACACGATATAGTACAGTAACAAGACAAGAAGTACACTTAATTTGGGGATGGGGGATGAGAAGTATCTTGCATAGCAATTCTCTCGCAATCAGGTACAATCAAGATGATATCAGAAGACAAAGGATATAGGGTGGACATCAGTTTATAAACCTTTTGTAACCCTATCTTTAACATTGAGTACAGGTGATTGGATCACAATTACTGTAGCCAGTCATTAACGTGGGAACACATTTTGATACATGCCCCCCAGCTAGTTGGCACAGGCGCAGTTGGCCTCTGGGGTCTCATTTCTGTAATCCCACATTTGCATCAGGGATGCCAGCCAGTCTACTAAATGGAATTCCTGGCAGGATATTCTTTGTTGTAAGGTGTGAAATGGGACACTTACAGCCTGCTCTGGTTTGAGTAATCTCCGCCCTCATGTAAACAGTGGAGGTGATAAACTCCTTTGAACAGCACTTAAATTCTAGACATTGGGACGCGCCCTTGGCCATCTGATGCGTTATGGCCAAAAGAATTTCCTCTGGTTTCTGTCCATACCTTGGAACCCAGCATTAAATATAATACACAACCATATTAAAATATCCGGTTCCGTTGGGTCCAGCGGGTCCAAGTTTTGCAGTTCTCAATGCTGCAACTGGGACACCCTAGGGTCCAATTTGCGACTTGCTACGACCCTCGGAACCGGAGTTACACAAATACACTTAAAACCGTTTCTCATTTTAATACAAAAAACTCAGCTGTAAATTAAATCACGTTTTTTCACTAAATCCCCATTGAAAACAACGGGCTTCGCCGCCATAGACTTTCAATGGCAAACCGCCGCCGTTGGTGGCTATGGGAATCCGCCGCCATAGACTTTCAACGGGGCTACGCCGCCGTTGAAGTCAATGGGGGTTTTCCGCCATAGCCGGTCAATGGAGATTGCTCGCCATTGGAGTCTATGGGAAAAGTCCCGAACTTTCAAGGGGGTCCATACTCCGTTGGGTTGGTCCAAGAGGGTCAAGGATGGTTCTGCAGCGATGCCGGAGCCGTGAGTACAGGTACCCCAAACCCTGGCCCTCTGGACCCTCCGGAACCGGACCTATAGATTCCTAAATTTCAGCTTTTCACACTTAGCCGTTTTCTTGAGCTGTTTCTGCCGCTGCCATTGGAACCTATGGCGCGACCCGCTCTTTTCGGTTCGACCCTTATCGGGGGTCCAGGATTCGGGGACCCGGTGGTGGACAAGTGGGGGGAGGCCTAGGAACTAGGGGCAAAAAGATTTTTATTTCTAGGTGCTCTAGAACTGTTTATTCCCACGCCACTTGTCGTTGAACTTGGCTAATAAGTGATCAAAGCTCTCTTTTTGAAATTGTATCCGCTTTGCAGTTTTGCGGTTTGGACGGCAGCCAACTCGTTCCTGGAAAGCTCCTTCGAAGAATCTCCATTGAAGTCAATGGGCCCATTGACTTACAATGGGAAACCGCCGCTCCTCCTCTCGGACGCCACCTGCTGGTCTTCACAGGAAACAGGACCCAAACAGCAAGATTCGCCATTGAAACACATGGAGCCCCAATGGCGGCCTATGGGACCCTGCAAAATGGTGCCTGAAAAGGCGGGAAAATTACACAAAGGGCTATAATCATTGAAGAACTATTAACCCTTGTACTCCCGGATGGATCCTAGTGTGTGTGTAATGCAGACACTGGTATAACACGATATCACAATAAAGCATGGGAACAGGGAAATATACATTTGCATGTTATAACAAGGGTTAAATCACATTTCTGGACCTCAGCCCAGTTAACCCCTTGTCTCCCTGGTGAGGTCCCTCTACACCTACCCTTCTTAATGGGTGACTTGTGGCCCACTGGCCCTAACGGGGAGTGGAGCACTGCTGGCACCATTAATGAATTCAGTCTCAGAGGGATAGTCCTGGCGTGAAAGTCCATCAGCATTGCTGTTTTCACTGCCCTTTTTGTGCTGAATTGTGAACTCAAATTCTTGTAAGGCCCAGCTCAATCTCAGCAGTTTGGCATTCTCCCCTGACACCCTCTGTTGCCAACTCAGGGGTTGTGGTCCGTGATGACCGTGAAAGCCCTCCCATATACATAGGGCTGGAGCTTTTTGAGTGCCCACCCAATGGCAAAGCACTCCTTCTCAATGGAGGCATATGCCACTTCCCTGGAGAGCACTTTGCGACTGAGATACACCACAGGGTGCTCTTTGCCGTCGTCCCCCACCTGGCTCAATACAGCCCCAACACCAAAGTCTGAGCCATCAGTCTAAATGAGAAAATGCTTGGTATAGTCTGGGGCAGCCAGTATGGGGGCTCCAGCAAGTGCAATTTTCAGGGCCTGGAACGCAGCTTCACAGGCAGGAGTCCAGGTAATAAGCACAGGCAGTTGCTTCTTAGTCAGATCAGTCAGGGGTTTGGCCATGGCGCTGTACTGTGGGACAAATTTCCTATAGTACCCTGCGGTGCCCAAAAATGCCATGACCTATTTCTTGGTTTTTGGAACAGGCCACTGAACTATGGCTTCTACCTTGGCTGGCTCTGGTTTGAGCTGCCCTCCACCCACCCTGTGCCCTAAGTACAGGACCTCTGCCATCCCTACCATACACTTAGTGGGTTTCAAGGTAAGCCCAGCCTCCCTGATCCTATCCAGCACCGCAGCTACATGTCCTATGTGGGATTCCCAGGAATTACTAAAGACAGAAATGTCATCTAAGTAAGCCCTGGCCCCTTCCAGTAACCTATTGACCAGGCGTTGAAAGGTAGCCGGGGCATTCTTCATCCCAAATGGCATCACCAAAAACTCATAGAGGCCACTTGGAGTGATGAATGCTGACTTCTCCCTAGCATCCAGGGTCAGGGGGATTTGCCAATAGCCTTTGTTCAAATCCATGGTGGTCAGATACTTTCCCCCGCGAGTTCATCTAGTAACTCATCCATGCGGGGCATGGGATAAGCATCTGACACCGTCCCAGCGTTGAGCAACCGGTAGTCCACACAAAACCGGGTGGTCTTGTCCTTTTTAGGGACTAGGACTACTGGACTTGCCCAAGGGCTCTGGGATGGAGTAATTACCCCTAGGGTCAGCATCTCCTCTATCTCTCTCTCCATACTTGTCTTGACCTCTGCTGACACTCTATAAGCGTGCTTATGCAGAGGCTGCAGGTCCCCTGTGTGCACTGGGTGTTTTGTGAGATGTGTGGTCCCTGGCAAGTCAGTGAAGAGGGCGCTAAACTGAGCTAGCATGTCCCTGGCTTCTCTCTTCTGCCTAGCACTCAACTGTGCCCTTATCTCCACCTGCTCCACAGTGTTTCCCTGCCTAGCCTCCCCTAGGAGATCAGGCGGAGCATTGCTCACCGGCTCCTCCAGCAGTGGGCTACAAATGGCCAGCACTGCTCCCATACTCGGTGCTCTGTATTCTTTCAACATGTTAATGTGATATGTCTTGTGCCTCTCAGGCGCTACCTGCACAACATAGTTGCACTCATTCACCTTTCGGATAACCGAATATGGTCCCGACCAGGCAGCCATTAACTTGTTCTCCCGAGTGGGTTTGAGAACAAGCACCTGCTGTCCTGGGATGAATTCTCTGCTACGGGCATGCTGGTCATACCATTGCTTTTGCTTGGTCTGAGCAGCTCTGAGGTGGTCCTGGGCCACCCCCATGAGCATCTCTAACCGGTCTCTAAGATCTACTACATACTGGATCACTGAAGCATCAGTAGCAGCAGTCTCCCCTTCCCATCCCTCACGGAATAGGTCCAGAGGTCCACGTACCCTGCGGCCATATAGTAGCTCGAAGGGGGAGAAGCCTGTAGATTCTTGCGGTACCTCTCAGTATGCAAACAGCAAGTGCTGCAGGTGAATCTCCCAGTCTTTCCCCTCCGCCTCTATAAAGGTCCGAAGCATCTGCTTCAGGGTACCGTTAAACCTCTCACATAATCCGTTGGTCTGGGGATGGTAAGGGGTAGTGCACCGGTGCTGTACACCGCATGCATCCCAGAGACAATGTAACAGTTCACTCATGAACTGCGACCCCTGATCGGTTAGGATCTCACTAGGGAAACCTACCCTAGCAAAAATGTTCAGCAAAGCTGCTGCCACTGTCTTGGCACTTATGGTGCCAAGCGCTACCGCCTCAGGGTACCGGGTGGCAAAATCCACCACCGTGAGGATGTAGCGCTTCCCTGACCTGCTAGGAATCATAAGGGGTCCTATAAGGTCCATCGCTACCTTCTGGAAAGGTTCCCCTATTATCGGTAGGGGTCTCAGGGGTGCCTTCACATGGTCGCCCGCCTTACCTTCTCGCTGGCAGGCATCACAAGAGCGGCAGAAATTGCTCGCATCTCGGGATGCCCCCAGCCAGTAGTAATGCTGTAATAACCGGGCTCGCGTTCTGGTGACACCCTAATGTCCCGCTAACGGAATAGAGTGAGCTACCCGTAACAAATGCTGTCGGTACCCCTGGGGCACTACTAGCTATCGCTTACCGGTCAATTCCTCCTCTATCCCCGGATTCCCTTCCTCTCTGTACAGGAGTCCCTTATGCCATAGGCAGCGCTCAGTGCCCTCCCCTGCCTGAGATTCGTCCGCCCGAAGTCTCACGCCGGCCAGGGTAGGGTCTGTCTTCACTGCCTCCCTAAACAGGGCTCCTAAGTCTGGCCACCCCCCAGTCGTGTCATTGTCAGGGGAATGGGGAGGGGAGAGAGGGAACAGTAAGTCAGCCTGTGGTTGCAACTGATCCTGGCTTACCTCCCTGGGCTCCTCTGTGCCCTCCGCTAACGTTGGTCCCAAAGGCTGGGGACTGGAGCGGCCGCCGCCGGCATTGCCGCTGTTTGGCTGCGGGTAACCGCTGCCACTGCAGCGGGCTGGGGCACACGGTCGTAGGTACAGGTCATCGGTCCCAGGTCGTTGCCCAAAAGAATTTCAGCATCCAAACCGGGTAAAAACCCCACCTCCCGCACACCCTTGCCCTCCCCCCAATCCAAAAAGATTCGGGCCACCTGCAAGAAACGTGGCTCTCCGTCGGCCACAGTGATCTGCATCCCAGGGCCATGGAGCAATTCCTCTGGCCGGACCATATCAGGTCGGACCAGGGTCACTGCAGCTCCTGAATCCAGCAAGCCGACTGCTTGCCGGTCACCGACTGTGACCGGGGTGAGATGTTTGCTCCGGCCGTCCGTCTGCTGCAGGTCTGCGCTGAGATGTCCTCCACTCCCGGCTGTAGGCACCGATGAAACCGGGATAGGGGTGACATGGGACGTCTCACTGGGAGTTGTTTCCATGACCGGTCCTTGATCTTTGGTGGAAGCCACCCGCACGCGGGCTACCGGCTTCGCAGCTGGGGTGCGTTGCCCCTGATGGGGTCTGTTGGAATGCAGAGGTTCCGGGCAATCTGGTCTGAGGTGACCAGTGCTGTTTCAGTTGTAGCACTGGCGCTCATGCCGGAGCTCTCCCGCCTTCTGTGAACTGCTACCCGCAGGCGGCTTCTGAGTCCATTGAGGGGTACTCGCAGCTTTCTTGGCCGGTACCGGCGCTGCTGCCGCTTTGGCGGGTGCCTTGGTGGTCATCTGGGATCGGCTGACCACATAGTCGTCTGCAAGCCTCGCCGCCTCTGTGTAAGTCTTTGGCTTTTTGTCATACACAAAAGCCCTCACCACCGGCGGGCACTGCTGCATGAGCTGCTCCTGAAAGATGAGGTCCAGCAGGTGTTGGTAAGTCCTGGCCTCATAGCCCTCCACCCAGCGGATCCCGTATAAAGCCATGCGGGTCACAAAGGTGACGTAGGACTCCTGAGGGTGCCTCTCCTCCAGCCGGAATTTACCCTGGTAAGCTTCAGGGGTAAAACCGTGCAGAAATTGCAATAGTTCTTTCAGGTGGTCATAATCATCAGCATACTCCTCTGGAAGCGCCATCATTGTCTGCTTAGCCAAGCCGGAGAGTAGCGGGTACAAGCGTGCAACCCTATGCTCGGGAAGCACCCTGTACCGCCGGCACTGCGTTTCAAAGTTCTTTAAAAAACTGTCGATCTGATCAGTGCCTTCCACGTACTTGGTGAGACTGTGCTTGTCCAGTTGGAGTTAATCTTTGCGGGGTTGGACCGGGGGGCAATAAGCGGGTCTGTTCACTGCCATAGAGAGAAACTTTAGCCGCTCCTCCGCTGTCCCTCGGTCTCCCCACATTGTAATCAGTGCCAACATTTCAGGGGTAAACGGACTGGTAGCCGCAGCAACCAGTGCCCCTCCTGTTGCACTGGTCCCGGGAGGTGCACTTGTCCCCTCCCCGGGATTCTGCCACTCCGGCACTGGGTTCAGTCCCTGATCTCCGGGCGGCTGTACAAGAGCAAGCTGAGCCGTATCCTGAGACTCTGCACGCTCGGCTTCATATTCCGTGATTGCGGCGATCATGTCCGCGACCTCCTGGTCCTCATATTCCAGTCCATATTCACGGCACTTGTCTTTTAGCTGAGTTCTTGTTCTCAGGAAATAGACGCTTTCCGCTTCACTCATGGTTCTGGGTCGCAGCAGGGAGGTGGTGTGACAACTTGTGTTACTTGTTGCACTATCATGTGTTCAATATCTTTAGACCCAGGAACTTGCAATTACCATCGAGTCCCCACTATATTACAGTATCCCGCAGAACACTAGTAATTCAGGTCCAGTTCAATCCCGCCGCTGCCACCAGTTAATATACAAGCCTGTGACGATAGCTTATGACAGGTTGTAATTTACACCAAATAACTGGGTTTGAACTGAACGAGGCTTAGATATAATAAAGTATTTTTATTCCTTTGGATAGGTGAACACACGATATAGTACAGTAACAAGACAAGAAGTACACTTACTTTGGGGATGGGGGCTGAGAAGTATTTTGCATAGCAATTCTCTCGCAATCAGGTACAATCAGAGTGATATCAGAAGACAAAGGATATAGGGTGGACATCAGTTTATAAACCTTTTGTAACCCTATCCTTAACATTGAGTACAGGTGATTGGATCACAATTACTGTAGCCAGTCATTAACGTGGGAACACATTTTGATACATGCCACCCAGCTAGTTGGCACAGGCGCAGTTGGCCTCTAGGGTCTCATTTCTGTAATCCCACATTTGCATCAGGGATGCCAGCCAGTCTACTAAACGGAATTCCTGGCAGGATATTCTTTGTTGCAAGGTGTGAAATGGGACACTTACAGCCTGCTCTGGTTTGAGAATCTCCGCCCTCCTGTAAACAGTGGAGGTGATAAACTCCTTTGAACAGCACTTAAATTCTAGACATTGGGACGCTTCCTTGGCCATCTGCTACCTTATGGCCAAAAGAATTTCCTCTGGTTTCTGTCCATACCTTGGAACCCAGCATTAAAGATAATACACAACCATATTAAAATATCCGGTTCCGTTGGGTCCAGCGGGTCCAAACGTCCCAGTTCTCAATGCCGGAACTGGGACACCCTAGGGTCCAATTTGAGACTTGCTACGACCCTTGAAACCGGAGTTACACAAATATACTTAAAACCGTTTCTCATTTTTTTTTTTTCAAATTTTTTATTAGGCAGTTACAATATTTCACAACATTATAGGTACATTTGATATAACAGAATAATCCAGGTTTTTACTTTTCAACTGGGGGGGGGGGTAAGGAGATAGACTCAACTCGCTCCCTGACCCTTCGGGGGCTGTCGGGGTGACGTGAGTATGGAAACAGAAATGGGGTTAGAAGGAGATAGAAAGTGAGAGAGTGGTGGGGGGGGGGAGAAGGAGTGGGAGGGGGAGGAGGCATTGCTCCCCTTCTCTTTGGCTTCCCTTTTTAGGGCCTTAGTTCTATTTGTTGTGTCCCTCTATTTCTATAGGGGGTTTCATCGCAGTAGCGCAATGTGAGTTATCCAGGGGTCCCAAATGTTATTAAAAGAGGTGGTGGATCTTTTCAAAAAGGCGGATAGTCTCTCCATATCCATCACCTCTTGCACTCTTTTTATCACTGTTTGCTTGGAGAGGGGAGACACCTTCTTCCAGGCGGCTGCCACCGCACATCTAGCCGCAGTGAGAATGAAGGAGACTAATTTGCCTGTTGGTCGGTCCAACTGGGGTAAGATACCAGCGAAATAGTATTTTATATATACAGCTAAACCCCGTTATAACGCGCCTCGTTATACCGCGATTCGGTTATAACGCGGTTTTCCCGTGGCTCCCGTTTTTAAAAAAAAAAAAAAAAAAAATTCATTTTTTTTTTTGCACAATGCAACACACTGACACAGCACACACTGCAACACTGACACACTACGCACCACACTGCTTATGCTCAACACTGCCACACTGGCACACACACTGCACACTGAACACACACATGTCATTGCTCACACTGCACCACTGACACACGCAACACACATCTGCACCACGCAACACAATGCTCATTTGGAACACAACTGCACACACACTGCAACACGCACAACACGTCATTGGACACACTGCACAAACACTGCCACACTCGCACACACACTGACATGCTCACACTGCACACACTGACACACTGCACACACTGACACTGCAACAAACACTGCTCATGCACACACTGCACACAACTGACCACATGCAAACACAACTGCACACTGCACACACACTGCTCATTGGAACATGCAACACACTCACCTGACACACACACGTCAGTTGCTCACTGCACCACACACTCAAACCCAACACAGACACTCAAACACATTACGCAAACGCACACACACTCACACACACTCCCACGCACACTTACGCACCCTTAAGCACCTCACGCACACTTACACACACTTACACACACTTAACACACACTCTAGACACTCACAGACACTCACAGACACTCACACACACTCACAACACTGCAACACACGTACACCACTTACAACCATTACACAATTACACACTCAAGACACTCACACACACTACACCAATCACACACTTACACACACTAGACACTACTCACTCACACACACTTAAACACACTAACACAACTTATACACCACAGCTCACACTACACACTCACACAACAACATAAACAACAGAACCAACACCACAAACCAATTATGCTCACAATTCCTCCCATAGACATACACAAACACACTTACTCTACCAACAGACGGGGGGTGGGGTGGGAGCACAGGAAAAGCCGTGACAGCCACCACCCGCTCCCCCCCTCTCCCGCAGGCAGCGGGAGCGACGAGGGCAGCGGTGGGAGAAGAAACCCACCGCTACCACCTCCATGCAGGCAGCGGGATCTGAGGTAAGCGGCGACCGAGGGACATCCCCGCTCTATCCTGCCCCGGGGGCACGCGTGGTGTTCCGGTGTGACAGGGGGAAGCGGGGACAGGAGGGACCTCCGCTCCCATCTCCTGCCGCGGCCTGTCACACGGTGACAGGGGGGAAGGGACAGGAGGGACTCCACCGCCCATCTCTGCCGCGGTGTCCCGCGGGGGTGACAGGGGGAAGCGGGGACAGGAGGGCATCCCCGCTCCCATCTCCTGCCCCGGGCCTGTCACACGGTGACAGGGGAGGAAGCGGGAACAGGAGGGAAATCCCGTCCCCTCACTTGCCCCGCGGCCTGTCCCGGCTGACGTGACAGGGGAAGCGGGGACAGGAGGACATCCCCCTCCCATCTCCTGCCCCCGGCTGTCCGCGGTGACAGGGGGAAGCGGGGAGCGGGAGGGACATGCCCGCTCCCATCTCCTGTCCCGGGTGGATGAATATGCGCTAAAGCGCGGCGGCCATTTTTTTTTCTCGCAGACCCGTTAGTAACGGGTGATCTCGGGGTGGACCCGAGACCCGCGTTATAACGGGGTTTAGCTGTATTTTCTTTGATTGTGGTTCATATGGAAGTTCCTGAGGCATTTCCCCAAATACTTTCCCAATCCTCTGGGTCTATAACTGTATCCAATTCTGCTGCCCAATGCAGCATATAGTCGTGCGTGGGGGCTCCGGGTGCCTTCTCCAGTTCTGCACAAATTTGCGTTATAAGACCTCTCTGGTGGCCTGTCTCTCTGCAGAGCCGTTCGAATCCAGTGAGAGGGGGAAATTCCAACATTGGAGATAATGTTTGGATAAAGTGCCAAATTTGTAGGTATTTGAAAACGTTTAATCCTATCATTTCATATTTAGTTTGTAGTCTTTGATAACTCAGGAACTCCCCAAAGCTCAGGAGGTCGGCAACCACTTTGATATCTTTTGTTTTGAATTG
>WSYH01006045.1:0-40526 GCA_036426205.1 Ascaphus truei | reverse complement strand
GAGAGAGAGAGAGAGAGAGAGAGAGAGAGAGACACACACACACACAGAGACACACAAACACATACAGAGACACACACAAACACATCCAGGGACACACAGAGAGACACAGCTACTTGCACCTCCTACATTACACACAGGGATTCGGGAAGGGGGGGGGGGCTTCTGGGCAATGTTGATGTGCCCCGACAGGCATCTCCGATCCCTCTGCACCTCATGGGAAGGGGAGGGGAGGTGGGTGATCGCAGCCATGTGCTGTTTCTGCAGACTGTGAATATCCCAGCCTGCATCTGCAGCAGCGCCCCCTAGCTGATTTTTTTAAATACATCGATTCTAAAACGCAGACCTATTTCAGCCATGTGAAAATAGGAAAAAAAGTGCATCTTAGAATCGAGGAAATATGGCATATATATATATATATATATATATATATATATATATATATGTGTGTGAAACATTGGTTCCCCTACCCACAGAAGCTATGAATGCTGTCTCTTCTTCCCTTCCTTGAAGAATCCTCGCACCGTAATTGGCTCCCTGGCGTCAGGTGGTGCGCTCTTCAGGCTCATGGGACTTGTAGTCCCTTCCAAGAGCCTTCCCTGATTGGCCGTCTCGCGTGCTCCAACTGCGCATGCGCGATCTCACTGAGGGCCTCTCGCCGCTCATCTCCACTGCACATGCGCAAAGAACAAACATGGCGGCGCCCTGAGCTTGCGGCCTGCCACGGAGCCTCCGGAGCACTCCCTGCTCTGCCCCCCACCTTCCTAAAGTGTCGGTAGGTCTGCCGCTTGGCCCCGGCGGTACCCGCGATCACCCCCACAGCAGAGGTAATGAGGGGGGGGCCACCGGCGGCACCCACGACCACCCCTGCAGCGGAGGTAATGAGGGAAGGGGGGGGCAGGGGAACCCTACTACACTTTCCCCATGTTAAAACCCCATCCTCCTCGCTTGGGACAGCATAACTTATACAACTATATACATCAGTTATATAATAAAAATTAATATCATACATATATACAACTTACAAGTCGTATTGGCTTTAAACGATGTTACACAATTCTTTCAGCATCACAATTACAGATTGTATTTTGTTACAAGACCACTGCTGAGCCTCATAGTGGGGTGCCCCAATTTGATCATAGGTTATCCGGTTTGGAGGGTACCTAACTCTTTGGCTTCTGCGGAGCTGTTCTTCCACAACTCTCTCGGGGGAGTAATAAGTACAGTCCTGAGGCTCAGCCTCTTTCCTTGAGGGGAGAATTGTCTCTGAACAGTCTCTGTTTGGTACAAAGCACGGGCTTCGTGGATCCAAAGGCTGGCTTGCTGAAGCTACCTTAGTAGGCGGTTGCCTACAGGGCCTTTTACCCGTACCTCCTCCGGGAGATGCCCCTTGAGTTGAGGGGTCCCTTTGAGAGGATCCTTCCATAGGATCTTCAATGTTGGTATTATTTACAGTCTCTGGACCAACCTCTGAGGAATCCATCTCACCATCCATGGGTGTTGCCAGTATTTCACCATCCCCTTTTTGTTGGATAGGAAGCAGATGATTTTGGTGCCAGACCTTTACCCGGCCTTTGGTGACTTTGATACGATAGACTGGGAGGCCCGGCATATGTGACTCTACTTCGTATACGCCATACCTCCAATGGTTAGCTAGCTTATGCTTCCCTGGAGCTCCCAGATTGTGGAGCAACACTGCATCTCCAGGACGGAGTTCCCGAAATTTGACTTTATGATCATAACGTCTTTTAATTTCGGCATTTAATTTAGCAGCAAACTTCTTGGCTTGTTGATAAGCCTGTTGCAGACTGGCCTAAAGTCTTTGCACATACTTGAAATGGGTAGCATTGTGTATCCCATCCGTCAAACTTTAAGGCGTACATCTACTGGCAGTCTTGCCTCTCGCCGAAACATAAGGAAGTATGGGGAGTATCCAGTTGACTCGTGATGGGTACAGTTGTACACGTGTACCAAGGCCTCCATGTGTCAGCTCCATTCAGCCTTCTGAGTACCCTTCAGGGTTCCCAGTATGTCCAATAATGTCCGATTAAACCGTTCTGGCAAGGCTTCTCCTTCAGGATGGTACGGGGTCGTCCGAGACTTAGCAATGTTCAGCATTTTGAGCAGTTCCCGGATAAGAGTGCTCTCGAAATCCCGGCCTTGATCGGAGTGAAGACGGTTTGGGAGACCATAGTGGACGAAGTACTTCTCCCATAGGATTTTTGCCACTGTGATGGCTTTCTGGTTTTTAGTGTGGAAGGCCTGGGCATACCGTGTGCAATGGTCCGTGATGACCAACACATTGCATATTCCTCTAGTATTGGGCTCAATGCACAGGAAGTCCATACACACTAGGTCCATTGGGTTAGAACTTTTCAGATGGCCCATGGGTGCTGCTCGTTTGGGCAAGCTCTTGCGTTGAATACATCGAGAACATTGGCGGCAATATTGTTCTACCACTTCTCGCATCTTGGTCCAGAAGAAGCGGTCTCAGACCAACCCAATGGTCTTCGTTACACCGAGATGTCCGTGTTTATCATGTAGGGACCTGAACATCATATACTGTAAGTTCCGAGGTAGGACCAATTGTCGTCTATCCAGGTGGTTGTGATAGTGCACCACCCGATAGAGTAAGCAGTTGTTGATTTCAAATGTTTCCATCTCCCGCATCAGCAAAGCAACCATGTCTCTTGGGGTACGTTTTAGGAGTGCCAGGTTCTTTCTTTTAACAGCTTGCCGAATGATGCTGATTACCAGATCTCTTATTTGGTAGTCCACCAGATCTTTCCACCTTACTACTTTGTCGTACGTTATATTCATCCCCTTTGGATCGCAGTAAGCGGCGGGGATAGCATGCGACTCGCATCGTAAGGAGTCTGCAACCCGTAGTTCCGAAAAGGTCACGATCATCGATAATGGTGGCTGTGCTACACATAGCTCACATCTCTGGTCCCGGAATCTCCTCCCACTGATCATCATCTGGAATAGCAATTAGTCCTGGTCGTCGGGATAGAGCATCAGCTCCAATGTTCAGGGGACCGGTTTATACTTCAGTGTGAAGGTGTAGTTGGATAGTGCTGCCAGCCATTGGTGACCGGAGGCATCCAATTTAGCGGAGGTCAGAATGTATGTGAGGGAATTGTTATCTGTCCTTACCTCGAACGTAACACCGTAAAGTTAATCATGGAGTTTGTCCACGATTGCCCATTTGAGAGCCAGAAACTCTAACTTGTGCACAGGGTATTTTTGTTCACTGGGGGTCAGACTGCAACTGACATAGGCCACGGGCCAAACACCCTCTGGGTGCTTCTGATGTAAGACTGCGCCTAGTCCATTGAGACTGGCATCCACGTGCAGAACGTAGGGCTGTTCTGGATCAGCATATGCAAACATTGGTATTTCTGTCAGGCTTTTCTTTAATTTCAGGAAAGCCCGTTCACACTCGGGCGTCCACTTACCACCGAACGGTTGACAGGTCGAAATGCCATTTTGCCCCAAATCTTCAAGTTATATCTTCAAGAGATTGTTGAGGGGCTTAGCTCTACAGGAGTACCCCTCCACAAAGCGACGATAATATCCACAGAAACCCAGGAATGATCGTAGCTCTGTGACATTCTCGGGACGAGGCCAGTTCACCACCGCTTCTACTTTGGCCGGATCAGTGGCAATTCCTTGGGCAGACATGATGTGTCCCACGTAAGTCATCAAGGCATGACAGAACCGACACTTGTCGAGTGATAACTTCAACCCTTCTTTACCAAGATGGTCCAGCACCTTAAGCAGGTTCATGCTCTTCCAGGGTCTTCCAAAAGACAATAATGTCATCCAGGTAGACCAAACACTCCCAAGGGTTCATGTCACCGATAGTTTTCTCCATGAGGCGCTGGAAGGTGGCAGGGGCCCCACAGATGCCTTGGGGCATGCACGTAAATTGGTAGAACCCCAGGGGGCATAAGAAGGCTGTCTTTTCCTGGTCCTCTTCACTCATGGGTACCTGGTAATACCCAGATTGTAAGTCGAGAACACTGAACCATTTACTCCCGTTTAAAGCATTTATAATCTCTTTATTGCGAGGAAGGTTGTATTTGTCGGTAATGTGCGGTTGTTAAGGGTTCGATAATCGACACACAGTCTTACGGATCCATTCTTCTTCCTTACCACCACTATGGGTGAGACGTAAGGACTCAGAGACTCTGTCACAATCCCTGCCATCTCCATCTCTTGTAAGATGTTCCTTACGTCGTCCACATCCCTAGGGGCGATGCGACGAAAGCGTTCACGGAAAGGAGTAGCATCACTCAGTCTAATGGTGTGTCGGGCGCTGCGACTGCAACTCACATCCATCTCGCTCATGGAAAACACAGCTCGTCATTCATTCAACTTAGCTGTCAATCGGTTTCTCCACACAGTGGGCAGCGTCGAATTTCTGAAGTTGAAGTCCAGGCCGGCTAACTGCTCATCCACAGTGGCGGTGGCTACCTGAGGCATTGTTTCATAGGACTGACAGGATATATATGGCCCAATTTTTGTCCGGCATAAAAATCCAGTGGAAATGGGGACATATTCTGAACATATATGTAAATTTGTAGAGGAATCTTGGTCTTCCATTCTCGCACTTCGGTATTAACTTATACCCCTTCTGAGCATCTTCCTCAGGTGTGTTTCCAGAGAGAAAAGATGGTCAGTCTCGTCTCGATCGGGGTAACAGCACCAGATGGCCATGCGCGTCACTCCCCCTGGTAAAATCGTCGTCAGCCCTTCTCAATGGTTATAGAGATCCCTGTGACACTCTAGAGCATATATATGGTGGCACTCCTTCCGTAAGTAGGGGTTGAGGAGTGGGTTGGCCATAGGCAATTCGTTGGTTTCTTGCAATTACTGTATGCCCTGATTACAGCTTGCACTGTGTTGGTATTCATTCCCAAGATGATCGGGTACTTGGACTATTCTTGAGGTTCAGGACATACCATTGCTTCCACTTTCATGGGGTGTTTATTGCCGGTGTTCAGTTGAAGTATCTCCAGTTGAACCTGTACGATCCCAGCAATGGGGTAATCCTCGTTGCTTAATCCCCTCACCTTCATATGCACCGCCGACCGCAAGGGAGAGTGTTTGAGGTGTTGATCGTAGAAATTTCGGTATATTATGGTCACCTGGGATCCAGTGTCCAGTAAAGCACAGGAATAGACCCCTTCTGGTGCAAAACGTATGATGGCGGAGGGGCCTACCTGACTGTAAGCGTCCAATGGCGAGATTCCCTTGTTGGGGCCTCGTTCAGGAGGGGTGTCGGGGGACTCAGGAGACCTCGGATGTTTTGGCCTCTGCTGTCTGTACGCAGCAGATCATGGACCTTGCGGAACTTCCTTTACTTGGAATTTTTTCTTGATCGTCCCTTGCCGGGCACTCCTGAGAAATGGCCCTTCTGCCCACAGTCATAGCAGACAACATCCTTGGGATCAAATCGTCCTTTGCACGTGGGGGATTATCTCCCGGAGGTTTGGCCTTTGACGGAGGGCGACTTGGGTGGTGCCTCTTCCTCTTTGGCAGGTTTCTTGACCCTGGGAGCGGAAGCACCCTGAATGTCGCTCTTGTGAAGTTCTTTGACCTTCGGGGACGTATGTAGCCTTGTGTATGCTTCATGCCCCTTGACTAAGCCCAAGATGTCCATGAATGTAGGGGGAGGTCGCTGAAATAGAGAGCACCTAATCATAATCACTATGTGATGAGTGGGAATGGACCCTCAAAGTAACTGCTTACGCCTGTATTTGTCCATCGGCAATGCGGGATGAGGTCGCAAGTTCGCAATTTCCAAAGTACCATTTGAATCCGTTGAAGGAAATCAGACGGATCTTCTTTCTCTTTTTGCCTGAGACCGTAATATTTGAACCACAGCTCACTTTCTTCTTCAGCCTTGCCATAGATCTGGACTAACAGCTCCACCATCTGGTGAGCAGAGAGATCAGGGTCTTGGTCGCTCTGTGCACTGACCATAGTGGATGCCGGGGGTCTGAGGCTCTCCAGGATCCTCTGTCGCCTTACCGCCTCAGAGCTGGGCCATCCGTCGATCACCTTGAGGGTCTGTTCCCTCCAGGACTCAATTCCTTCTTCACCTACGGGGATAGGAACCGTTCCAGAGAACGCTTTCAGCTTCCTATAATTCTGTGCTTGCGACGACGTAGTTATAGCTTCCACAAGTTGTGGTAATGTCACTCCCAATATAGAGCTGCCACAAGCTGAGCGATTAACGGTCCCAGGCTCAGTACTAGGGGTTGGTGTAAAGCTTCTGGTTAGTCTGTCAGGGGCAGGTGACGTTGGTGGGCTCCCAGACCAACTGGTGGCCCCTTGCCGAGTATCAGAAGTTAAAGTCACCTGTGGTAGAGAGACATCTGATATGATGGGGTACTGGTGGCCATATCATTGCATCCCCAACCGTCGTGTTTGGAAGGAGAATCGGCATACGTAAAAGCTGTCCCAGGGTAAATGAGAAGGGCACCCTTGCGGTAAAGTCTCTGGAAGATACACCACCTGAGGGGCTTGGTCAGGGCATAGTTCTTGTTCTATGGCCAGTAGTAGGGTGTTCTCTTGCTGGTCAGGGTGGTAGTTTTTACTGATGAATCGGGCTCCCTCTAGACCAGGTAATGTCTTTACTGCACTGCAGACAATGAACATGGATACGTGGGCGGGCACCCCTCATACAGCGACCACATGTCACAAGGGTTCTTGGAGCCTGTCAGCCCAGTCGCCCACTTGTTGTGGCGTGGGTGTAGACATGATGACTTGATAAGGTACTAATTGAACTACCGAGTAGGGCACCCCAGGTCTGATCTCAGCAGCGCCTCCAAATGTAACAGTGGTTCCCCCTAACCACATAAGCTACGAATGCTGTCTTACACCTGTGTGGTTTGCAGGAACCTAAGCCTCCGCATTGGGAGCCTGGGGTCTTACTTACAATACTCTTGGTGCAACGCCTCCACCCGAGAAGGATCCCGACAGAGCGGGAGGAGCCCCTCACAGGACACAACCCAATAATACACACTTGGTATAATAAAACAACAATACTCTTTACTTAAGCATAGGATCTTATCACTGTAATATGTATAATGACATAACTAGCCAAAGCACCACACAGGGCGCAAACCTCCACCGTGTCTCCCCACACCATGTCCAATGTCCCACACCCAAACCCCAAGTGTGTGGTGACCGCACGGGCCACTAGTATGGGAATGTTATAGTTGGTGCACTTGTTGTAGGGTTACCTGCTGGGCGCTCCAGCACCCGGTCACTCCAACTGCAACTAGAATGGATCCGCGATCAACGACCTGTGCTCCGGCGTCGTGATCTCCACGTGGAAGGCTGTCCTCTGAGGTGACCCCATCTTGGGGCAGTCTCTCTGGATTGAAGGGGCTGGTCCAAGACCTCTCTTCTGGATATACAGAATTCACTGGATCCCTCACTTTCTATGCAGCTCTAATGGGGCAGGTTCCCTATCCTAGGGCCTGTCCCTGGAGCAGCCACAAACTGAAAGGTGTCTCAGGGCCTATCTGGGGCCTATGGGGGATTCCTGGCCTAGTGAAGAGGCTACTTGACCTCTGCACTTGTACCTCCTTCCCCTATACCCCCTGGCACTGACTAACTAAACATGCTCCGCTATGAGCCTCTTCTTCCCTTTCTTTATGAATCCTTGCACCTTAATTGACTCCCTGGTATCAGGTGGTGCGCTCCTCAGGCTCATGGGACTTGTAGTCCCTTCCAAGAGCCTTCCCTGATTGGCCGTCTCTCGCGCGCTCCAACTGTGCATGCGCGATCTCACTGAGGGCCTCCCGCCACGCATCTCCACTGCGCATGCACAAAGAACAAACATGGCGGTGACCTGAGCTTGCGGCCCGCCACGGAGCCTCCAGAGCACCGGAGCGCTCCCTGCTCTGCCCCCCATCTTCTTAAAGTGTCGGCAGGTCTGCCGCTTGGCTCCGGCAGCAGAGGTAATAAGGGGGGGGCCTCCGGCAGCACCCACAAACACCCCCGCAGCGGAGGTAACGAGGGGGGGGCCTAGTGGTACCCTACTAAACTCTCCCCCTGGTAAAACCCCAATGCTCTCGCTTGGGACAGCATAACTTATACAACTATATACATCAGTTATATAATAAAAATGAATATCATACATATATAAAACTTACACATCAAATTGGCTTTAAACGATGTTACACAATTCTATCAGCATCACAATTACAGATTTTATTTTGCTACGAGACCACAGCTGAGCCTCATGGTGGGGTGCCCCAATTTGATCATAGGTTATCCGGTTTGGAGGGTACCTAACTCTTTGGCTCCTGCGGAGCTGTTCTTCCATAATTCTCTCGGGGGAGTAATAAGTACAGTCCTGAGGCTCAGCCTCTTCCCTTGAGGAGAAAATTGTCTCTGAACAGTCTCTATTTGGTACAAAGCACGTGCTTCGTGGATCCAGAGGCTGGCTCCCTGGAGCCACCTTAGTAGGCAGTTGCCTACAGGGCCCTTTACCTGTAGCTCCTATTGAGCGTTCCTCAATAGCACTGCCAGACGCTTCAGGAGACGTCACAGGCGGTGACGTCACTAACCGGGTCCTTCTTGGCTGGGGTGTAGAACAACTCTACGCGTTTCGCAAAGTTTTTTGGTTTGGAGTTCCTGACTGAGGAAATCGGAAGAAAGGATCCCCACCGGCTGCTGTGTGCACAACCGCGGCTGATGTGAATGGCGCCTATCCGAAATCTATATCAGGCAACCGGTATCCACGAGGGCGGACTTTGTACCACTCTCATTGTATGGGGGCTAAATGTGAGTGGTCATTTCTATTTTGAATGTACCCACTACATTTATATAAATCCCTACACTTAGTCCGTTTCTTCTTGTGTGCATACCCTGTCATCTACATGTTCATCTTGGAGCTGACACAATATTTGAACTAGTAACACAGCAATCAAGTATCCAACATACATTAAGGGGCGACCCCAGAGGGGCATACTGCTTACCTTATCCTGTGTGTGTTCACTCAATAGGTGTCACAATCACATATTTAGTATACAGTATTGCACTATGTATTTTCTTTTTATTTCTTCAAATATTTATTGGTTCCTGAGCTCCCTGCATTTTTTCACCACTACTCTAAGAGCCAGCCTTCTTCCAGGTACCTACGTTACTTCACAGGAGATTATGTTAAATATATATTAATTGTTATGTTAAATATAACCAATATCCTTGCCATCCTGGTTCTGGCTATGATGAATATTTGTCTTCCAGGTGATTGTGTTTTTCCCTTTCTCACTCATTTTCTCTACTTACTCTGTTGTCACCAGTCGAAAATTGAGCAAAATCCCCTGGGATGTTTAATTTCCCTGGGTTTTTGTTTATTTTTCTCCTCTTCCTACAGTACTTACATAGTTACATAGTAGATGAGGTTGAAAAAAGACATGCGTCCATCATGTTCAACCTCTTGAACTTGATCCTCTTCTTGTCCCTTTCCTTCCCTATGGCACTGTAGGAGGACGTGCTCAAAGGTATGCAATTGAGACGTTTTTAAGGTGAAATTAAATAAGGCTTTTATTGCGCCTGTTTCTTTAACATAAAAAAATCATCCAAACATATGCAAATAAGGGGTCAAACAAAGCTTCTGTTCCACTTGGGAGTATTTCTAGTGAAACCTATGCAGTCCACAACTCCCTTTAGATTAGCATGTCTCCCAGCCCCAAACATATATCTTGATATGTGCAGATATACAAAAAGTCTTATAAAGGAAAGTCTTATCTGTTTCTTGTAGTTGGAGGAAAAGTCTTCTCTGTTCCTGTGTTGCTGCCTTTTCCTCATGCTATATCAACATTCAGGTTTAGCTGTGCTTTCCCCTGTGTCTTGCTGGCAGCCCCTTCTGGTAGGCTCAAGACGTTTGTTCCTATGGTCAGTCCTACAATTTGTGAGACTCAGGAAATCTCACTTCCTGTCTCAAAGGCGGGCTTTTCTAACAAACCTAATCAGCCAGGTGGTATTGGTTAATTGACTACCAGCAGTTAACCACCACACTGCTGGATTAGAGGCACATTTCCAGAACAGGGATAAATCTCCTGTTAAAGGCACCCTCATGAAACCTGATTTATGTCATGTGCACAATTAACTGAATCTCTCAAATTGACTTACTCATTTCTCATATAAGGTAATTTTTAATTACTATGTTTAAAACGATTTCTTAGAATATTTTAGGTTTGAAATCTGGTGAAAAGAATGCTTTCTCTGACATCATTCAGAAAGTAGAGAGGTGATGTGTTCTCCCTGTAGGAAACTCATTTTCATAAAGATAAGTCTCCCATATTCTGTGACAAATGCTAACCTCACTGCTTTTCATCCTGTGCAACAGTTGAAAAAAGAGGGGTAGTGATTTTAATTCATACAAGTCTACCATTTAAACCCCTGGACTTAATTTCAGACAAATACTTAGAAAAATGAAACAAAAAAAACATTCTATCATTGACACTATATATATACTATTGCAAATATTTATACTCCCAATACTAATGGAGTTTCTTTTAAAAAAAAAGTCTTAGAATGGGGGGTGTGGCTTGGACACGGACTGTGCTGGTCACACAATAGCTCACCTCCACCAAAGAAAAGGCCAAGACATGGGGCAAATTGGTAGATAAGAGCCCCAGAACCGGCTGAAATAGACCCCTTGACAGGCAGGAACAGGCAGAGTAGAATGCACCGGAACGAGGACGCCGGGACCCACGGGAGCCAGAGAGCAGCTGCCGACAGCGGGATCGCGGGTCTCCCCCCCTCTGCATTGGAGGAACAAGATAACCACCAGGTAAATGACTTGGCGGCATGGATGCGAGAGAACAATAGAGCAGGTGAGAGTGGTTCAGGTGGCGGGTGAGGAGAAGCCCGGAGGGGGCGAATAGGAAGAGGAGAGCTGATTGAGCTATCGGAGGCGAGTGGCAAAAGGGGAAGGTGTCCGGGAGGAGTAGCGGTGGTGCGGCCGGCAGGCCTAATTTCACCCGTCAAACCATTCAGACATACCAGGAGAGGCAGGGGGAGAGAGGAGCGACTCACACTTGGTGGACGAGACAGCAGGTAAACAGAGAAAGAGGGGGGAGACAGGATCATACTGCAGACTAGGCCCTGTCAGACTCACGATGGCAGCCGGAGCTCTGAAAGAGAGGAGGATAGAGACGGCCTAGCACTGCAACAGAACAGGCCAGTGCACAGAGCAAGAAAACAAGGCGCACAACGCACATAGTGTATTAAAGTATAAAAATGTGACTTATGGTTAAAAAATAATAGTTTGCGTACATCAAGTAGGGAATAAACAAGCAGTTGGTATATAGTTTACCACACAGGAGATAACGCTGTGTGCGACACCCTCAGATGGATCTCAGCTTCACTGGTCAGCAACTCTCATCAGTCTCTTCCAGCGTCCTCTGTTGGGTGTGGTAGATGGATGAGTCCCTTGTAGAGAGAGCCCCACAGCATACAGCTCACAGTAAAGTAAGACCCGTAGGAGTTCAGCAATCCATGGAACACTGCAGCATTTGCCCGCCACTCCTCGTTGGGCGCTCGGCGCTGACGTCTTGGTCGCACCTCTCGCTTCCGCAATGCTTCTCAGGAACGCACAGCGTGCGTGTCAATCCAAAGTTGTAAGGCAGCGGGGAGAGATAATTCGCCAGGCAAACATAGTCTTTCCCGTCACTATGCACTTTATCACAATAAAGATCCCTCTAGTTTGCAATTTAAGGGAGTTAAAGTGGTCCCCAAAGAAAGAAGGGGAGGTGACAGATTAAAAGTCTCTCTCACAACAAGAGACTTTTTGGATCTATAAGATGAATTCATTGAGCCCTAAGGGGTTTAAATGACCATTGATATCTGGTCACCTTTATAGTCTCTGAAATTTCTGTGTGTTTAAAATGACATCCATCCTTTTTATAGATTGCTATTGCTTTGTATCTAATTATGGCTTTTCTTTTCCGAAGCTCTACTTTCATCATGCGCCGATTATGTACTTGAATTAAATCTGTTTAGATTAATGAATTTTATACAATGTTTTGTTAATATGTTCTGTGAGACAGAGTATCACTAATCAAGAGCATTATCTGCACCTGAAATTAATGATGTGGCAATTAGACACCACGCATTTGTATTGGGGAAGTGTAGTATATATATGTACATGCCCCTTCCTATAGCATACATTCCCTGAAAAGAAACCCAGTGTTACGAACGCGTGGATAAGAGGTGTCTATCTCTTCTCCTCTCACCTCCTTGTGATTCTGGACATTATTTGGACACTGTTTATTTGCCTGGCGAATTATCTCTCCCCGCTGCCTACAACTTTGGATTGACACGCACGCTGTGCGTTCCATGAGAAGCATGCGGAATCGGAGGTGCGACCAGTGACTTCATCGCCGAGCGCCCAACGAGGAGTGGCGCAAATGCTGCAGTGTTTCCATGGATGCTGAATCCTACGGCGTCTTTACTTACCTGGTTAGCGGTATGCTGTGGGGCTCTCTCTACAAGGGACTCATCATCTACCATCCCCCAACAGAGGACGCTGGAAGAGACTGATAGACGTCTGCTGACCCAGTGAATGCTGAGATCCATCCTGAGGGTGGTCGCCAGCGTTATCTCCTGGTGTGGTAAACCTATATACCAACTGCTTGTTTATTCCCTACTTGATGTACGCAGAACTATTTATTTTTTAACCATAAAGTCACATTTTATACTTTAATACACTATGTGCGTTTGCGCCTTGTTTCTTGTTTTTTTGTCTAGTGTCTGGGGTGTCGAGCACCCCCAAAAAGCTGCAGACCCACGATAGTGCAAGACCCACATCTAAGGTCCACAATATTGTTTGTTTAATCCAGGTGCACTGTTTCAACTTGATATTTGTTGTTCACTAGTTATTAGCTGCGCACTATCACCTTTTTTTCCACTGTTATCACTTGTCTCTAGGTGCTGCACTGTATACTGGTACACTTCACATTTACTTATTTTAAGTATTGTTCTGTCAATCACTATTAAAATGGTGTGGGGTCTTTTAAATCTCAGATAAGCGACAAGAACAGTTTGTCGCTTATTCTCAGAGAGCTAAAGACCATTCAGAGGAGGAGGATGATAATTTGTCACTTGAAGGCACTTTAAAATCCTAGAAAACTTCTGCTGAAGGATAACAAGCTTTGGTTAGAAAAAAACCACTTTGCAGAAATAATATGACTGTAAAGAATACCCAGAGGGTTACGTGTTCAAAAGCCACCTCGTTTGGGGAGGAGAATGAGCATTTCATGAAATGTGAACCGTATATTAAGATGATGTTCTATAGACCATGACGTTTAATTATTTTTGAACGCACAAAGTCCATTTCACTCATCAAAAAGAAATACTTAAAGAGATAAAACCTTAGAAACCAATATGATTGACAAGGATTGTTCTAAAATTGAAGTAGAACTTTGTGCCAAATTAGAAGCACAGGAGAGAGAATATGTCAAAACAAAACACGAGAAATTATCTAAGAGAGATAAACTGATTATGACAATGGGAGAGAAAGAGACTGGCCAAAAAAGGTGAAAGAGGTAGAGTGATAGATAAATCTATACCCTAATCACGTGCCAGAGGACCAACATACATCTGGTAATAGAGGCTCCGGTAGGAGAGGCCCCCCAGACAACCGTGGTTGTGTCCAATATAGGAAACAATCATCATCAAAATAGATCTAGAGTAGAAAAGATGATCATAATATGCTAACAATAACACCTATGGCAGACAAAATAACACAATAAATATAGGGAACAGAATCCTATACCTCTTTCCTCCCAGAGACAATCAGAACCAAAGAACATTAAAGGTAATGACTAATAAGCATACTAATGTAGTCCCCCATCAGGTTCTCGTTTTTTTAGAATTACTGAAGAGCAGATTCTCCCCCGCCGAAAGAGAAAAGAAGGAAGAAGAAACCGGAACAACTATAAGTCCGCGAAAAAAACAACAAGTAAAAAGATCATTCAACCAAGGAACGAGAGCAGGATCCATGTCAAAGAGAAGGGACTCAAGTGTAGACCTGGATCTCCCTAGACAAAGGCATTTCAATTTATCTACATAATTCTGACAAAAGATCAGAAAACTGTGCTGAATAGGCCTTAATTTCTCCAGGTCAAGTGTCTAACGGGTTCCAACTATACACTGACCTACACAAATTGTGAGAAATATGACCCTGAAACGGCATTTTATTAAAAAAAACAAAGCGAAACTCCCCAAGTGACAAATGTAATTGAGTGTACACACCGCTCCAAATGATATAGAAAATGAAATCTGGTTTGTAAACACACCACCTTTAAGACAAGGTCAAAATTTTATCCTGCACATCTAAAGGGCACCACATTGACACTTTTTTTCAATATGGCATAGGATGTTTACAGATTGGTAAAAGATTTCAATATGGGGATCTCAGACACACTTGAATTCTAAAGTAGAACTTAGCTATTGAATGTTTTAAAAACAACAATTGATTCTGATAATCAGACAGGGCTGATAGGAGGCGGAGTGGTCCTCCAAAATCGTATTGATACGAAAAGGAGGCCCACCGCCTCCTTTATGATTTTGTCCTTTTATAAACATTGATAAAGATCCTACAAATGATTAACATCACCCGTTTAAAGGGGTTGTTGGATGAAGCCTATAATAATACTGCTATAAATATACTAAAGCTGAATTTGATTTTTTATACAGGATTCCCCCAAATCCCAATTTTTTTATCATTTGCCCAAAGTTCATAAGAACAGAACTAACCCACCAGGTCGTCCCATTATTTCGGGAATGATTCCCTTACGCGAATCTTTCGCAATACGTAGATTTCTTCCTGCAAACATATGTAAGCCAATTGCCATCCTATTTGAAAGATATTCTTCCGTTCTCCTGACTTTTCAGATTTTGAATGGAAAAGTACTTACAAATGATTACATGTGATGTGCAAGCATTATCACTCACATTCCACTGATAAAGGTCTACAAAAGTCAATACTATACTATTTAGAGTCAGATAATAAATTGCATCATCTCAACATAGAATTATCTTGAAATCAATTGAGTTTATACTGACCCATAATTATTTTCTGTTTTTATCTAATCTTTTACAGGTTTGCGGAACTGCAATGGGAACAAGATTCGCCCCCAGCTTCGCAAACTTATATATGGGTCAGTGGGAGGATCAGAACATCTGGAATACAACCCCTTCAGCAACAAGTAATCGTCTGGCGTCGCTATATCGACGATATACTATGTGTATGGGAGGGGGATAGATTCTTCCATTGTACCTTCCTGACATATTTGACCCAACGATAGAACTTAATTTTACACTTGTGTCGAATCCACTAAGTATCAATTTTTTGATCTACAATTGACTGCATTGGACAATGGGAATGTTTCCACCAAGGTCTTTTTCAAAGAATTGATGCCAATAATCTATTATGGCAAGCAGCAACCACAAAAATCGTGGATTGCGAACAATTCCCAAGGGCCAATTATTCGCATCAAAGAAAACTGTAAGTGAGACCATGATTTTGAGACACAATCAAAAATACTTTTTGATAAGTTCCTTGAGAGGGGATATTCAAATGCTAATCTGACTATAGACCAATATAGTCCGAAATATGGATAGGCAACTTATGTTAAAACCAAAAGCTAAAAAAGAAGTAAGTCATTCCCAGGATAATCTAATTGAAGTGCCTTTTATTACAACTTACAATTTCATGACTAAAAAAATTGAACGAATTGTCAACGGCACTGGGCAATTTATGGCACTGATCCGATTTAAATGACCATATCACAAAAGTTCCTAGTTTATATACGAAGGCCAACAATCTCAAAACACATTAGCCCCCAGTGATGTGGTCATACCCACGCAGCCCTAGACCTTGGCTTGGAGATAACCTATAGGTAACTATCAGGGTGGGAATGTTTCCATATGCAAATTTCTCCATCCAGAGAGCAAAAACATTCAAATCATTTGTCACCGGTGAGAGTTTCGTGATTGATACTTTTATAAATTGCAATTCCACACATGTGGTAACGATGATTAATGTGATTGCGGCCTGCAATATATTGGCCGCACAAAACGATGCCTGAAACTTAGAATCCAGGAACACTTAGAAATATTTAAAATAGGTTATGACAAAACATAGTCTTCAGTTCCCGTCCCTATGCACTTTATCACATTAAAAGATCCCTCTATTTTGCAATTTAAGGGAGTTTAAAGTGGTCCCCAAAGAAAGAAGGGGAGGTGACAGGATTAAAAGTCTCTCACAACAAGAGCACTTTTTGGATCTATAAGATGAATTCATTGAGTAGCCCTAAGGGGTTAAATGAAGACATTGATATCTGGTCACTTTATTAGTCTCTGAAATTTCTGTGTGTTTTAAAATGACATCATCCTTTTTATAGATGCTATTGCTTTGTATCTAATTATGGCTTTTCTTTTCCAGAGCTCTACTTTCATGCGCACGATTATGTACTTGAATTAAATCTGTTTTTAGATTAAATGAATTTTATACAATGTTTGTTAATATGTTTCTGGAGACAGAGTATCACTAATCAAGAGCATTATGCTGCACCTGAATTAATGATGTGGCAATTAGACAACCGCATTTGTGATTGGTGGAAGTGTAGTTATATATATGTACATGCCCCTTCACTATGCATACATTCCCTGAAGAAGTAACCCGTGTTACGAAACGCGTTGGATAGAGGTGTCTATGCTCTCTTCCCCCCATCCTTTGTGATTCTGGACATTATTTGGACACTGTTTTATTTGCCTGGCGAATTATCTCTCCCCGCTGCCCTTAACAACTTTGGATTGACCACACGCACGCTGTGGCTTCCATCAGAGAAGCATTGCGGAAGCGGAGGTGCACCAGTGAACGTCATCGCCGAGCTCCCAACGAGGAGTGGCGGCAAATGCTGCAAGTGTTCCATGGATGCTGAATCCTACGGCGTCTTTACTTACCTGTGAGCTGTATGCTGTTGGGGCTTCTCTCCTACAAGGACTCATCCATCACCATCCCCAACAGAGGACGCTGGAAGAGACTGATGAGACGTCTGCTGACCCAGTGGAATGCTGAGATCCATCTGAGGTGTGTCGCACAGCGTTATCTCCTGGTGTGGTAAACCTATATACCAACTGCTTTTTTTATTCCCTACTTGATGGTACGCAGAACTAGTTATTTTTTTAACCATAAAGCCATTTATACTTTAATACACTATGTGCGTTGTGCGCCTTGTTTTCTTGTTTTTTGTCTAGTGTCTGGGGTGTCGAGCCACCCCCAAGAAAGGCTGCAGACCCACGATTAGTGCAAGACCCACATCTAAGGTCCACAATATTGTTTGTTTAATCACGGTGCACTGTTCACTTGATATTTGTTGTTCACTAGTTATTAGCTGCGCACTATCACCTTTTTTTCCACAGTGCACAGAGCATTGACTGTTTGATAAGACATCCCTTTTCTACTTTTGATTCCCGGCTCTGATGGCTAGGGTCCCAGACGAGAGGCAGGGACCCAGGGTCATCAGTCCTCAGAAACACACAAACTACCAATAGATCTGCTAAAAAAGGGTACATTCAAATATATATAGTTCTGAGAAGCGAACTGAGCTAACCGAAGCATCTGTATAGAGACATGCAAGACACCCCTTAAAATGGCCATATGAGATCCTAGTTCTGTCGAAACACCTGAGCAATTAGTTGATACAGTAATAGACAATCCCAAGCAAGCGCACTGAATAAAAACAGCAGGAGAGTTGCCCAGTGTAACAAAGAGATGGCGCCCCCCCCCAAAAAAAATGCAAAATGTCATTCTTCAATAAAAAAATAATGAACTCCACCACACAAGGGAGAGAAGGGGTCTTAACATGAGATCAAGAAGAGGTCAAATCGGATGCGCACTCAGAAACAGAGTCTAGATCAGGAGGGACCTGCGAGCGTGGGTCAAAGAGATTAACCAGACTTCCATGAAGAGCTTCAAGGAGCCATGAAGGGCCTGAGGTCAGAGATTAAGGCCGGAGAAAAGAGAACCACAGGCCTAGGAGAAGCTATGGCGAATGCACAGAAAATCAGATCATTGCAGACTCTGACATCAAACAGCTCAAGTAAGACATAACGAAGCTACAAGAGGCACAGGAGAATGCAGTGAACAGGTCCAGAAGGAACAAAATCCAGATAAGGAATGATCAAGAGACGGTTGCACCAGGTCACATCAGGCCCTACCTACAAAGACTGTTCGAAAGTATATTACCAGAGGCCAACACCGAGCGGTTGGAAATGGACAGAGCACATACAGTAGGGCCCAGAGATCCAGGGACTATGAAGGAAGAGGCCCCAGGGATATTAGAAGCAGACACCATTATTTCTCCATGATGGAAGAGATCTTACAAAAAAACAGAAACTTGAATATTATCCGTTTCAAAGAGGCGGATATTCAGATTTTCACGGACTTTGCACCAATAACACTGTCAAAAAGGGGAGACCTGAGGGAAATAACTAGTCTACTTAGAGGCCATGGAGTTAGATATCAGTGGGGATTCCCCTTCTGTCTACAGGCGACACATAATGGCAAGCAGGCTAAAATGTGGAGATTATTATAAAATCCATGGGGCTAGAAATCACTCCAGAAACCGAAGAAAGGCTCAAACAGGCACATCCCCCTCCAAGGAAAGAGGGATGAAGCAGAACGGCGATAAGGTCAAAGACGGTAACGGAAAAAGACCCAGACAAGTTTGTGTCAGGGTTGAGAATGCTCCAGCATGATGAATGCGAAGCTCCTTCAAAAGGAAAGAAAAAAAATTGTAGTAAAGATATACTGAACATAACATGTGTATGTTGTTCAGGTTAAAAGAACAAGTTTTTTCACTTACAATGCCAGTTTCAAAAGAGATCCTTCTCAGTGGACACACAGGTCGGGACAGAATCGACGAGATGGTGCGTAAGACGAACTATGGATCTCAGGTATCAAATTCCACCCCATCCACACTTCCCGACTCTGCACACCACAAGCACCCCAAAGGTAGAGTCAAAGGCCCAGGATGCATATCGGCTCCACCCACACACACGTTAAAAACCTCATGCTTTTTTCCCATTTTTCACCAAATTTTTCTTCCATTTTTTTCAACCACATCCAATCATTTCCACTATTACTGCATCAGACTGCATGAGGCGAATGACTTGAGAATGTATATAGACCCAGGCTTTATAAACTTGAATGAGGTTCCAAAGATGCGAGACGCACAGAGTAAGATATAAATGGCTAAATGACTAGCATATGAAAAATAGTGTCTCTAAATGTCAAAGGACTGAATTTACCAGGGAAAAAAAGACAAATGTTTAGAGATTTTATGAAAAAAAAGGGGGATATCTATATTATACAAGAAATCCATCTAAATAGAGAGGATATAACACGATTTAGAGATAAAATGTTTCCCCAGATATATCACTCTGGCCCAGAACAAAAAAGCAGGAGTCCCGATTCTATTCAGAAATATGGTACCTTTCTCATTAGAAAAATAAAAAGAGACAAGTCATGAAGGATGATGATTATTTCAGGTAAACTCGGAACAGTAGACTTAACTATAGCAAACCTATATGCCCTAAACGAGGAACAAGAATGTTTTATAGACAAGGCCTTCCACATATTATGAAAAATAAGAAAGGATGGCTAATAATTGGTGGAGATTTACTGTAAACACTATACTAGATAAGGCAAAACCATCTAACAAAGATTATAACTCAAGGTCAAAGAGAGTCAGGGTGCTGAAAAAAATTCTAGTTGAAAATACCTTGATAAATACGTGGAGGATGATGAATCCTACATCTAGGAGTTACTCGTTCTATTCGGCCCCACACGACCAATACACTAGAATTGATTATATTCTAATCTTCAGAGACCTGGCAGAAATGGACAATATCACATAGTAAGACCATGCCCCAGTCATGCAAACATTAAAATACATAAAACAATGATTTCCTAAGGGGAGATGGAGATTAAATGATCTATTATTGGGGATTCCGAATCCAGGGATACCATAGGAGAAGCTTTACGAGAATACTTCCTACAAAACGACAATGGGCAGGTCAATTAACCTATTCTGTGGGTGGCTCATAAGGCAACTATGAGGAGTAAAATCATTAGTATAGCATAGTACAGAAAAAAAAAGAGAAGAACAAGAGATTAGCAAAATTGAACGACAATATGACAAAAAAATTAAAAAGAGTACCAACAAAGACCAACAACCGATATTAGGGAGAAAATAGATAAAGCCAGGAGGGAAATTAAAAATATAATGTTAGAGGACACCGAAAAAGCAATGAGATGAACGAACCAACTCTATTATGAGAAAGGGAATAAAGCTGATAAATATCTAGCAGTGAAACTAAGGAACAAAATGTCCATCTTAAATATATTCAGTTTAAAATTGGATTAGGCTAAAACAACCTTTAACTGAAATTCTGAAATTAATAGTGAATTCGTAAAATATTATAGTAGCTTATATAATTTAAACACTGCGAAGCAAACAGATCCGAGAAAAAAAGGAAGCAGCGACCAAAACCTAGATACATGTGAACTCCCCAAACCAGACAGTCAGACAACAAATCAGTTGGGCACCAAGATAAGAGCTGAAGAGTTATCGGAAGCTATAAAGTCCCTCAAAAACTCTAAAGCCCCAGGGCCCAGATGGGTGTTAAAACCTATACTATAAAAAATTGAAGCCACTTTGAAACCATATTTAACCAGATAATTCAATGCCATTCTAACAGGAGAAATGCTAACTGAAGGAAATGCTTGAAGCTGCAATAATTGTAATTCCCAAAGAGTGTAAAGACCCCATGCTATGCCCAAGCTATAGGCCCATATCATTGATTAATACTGATATAAAACTTTTTGCTAAAATACTGGCAACACACCTAAATAAGGCACTGAACATACTGGTCCACCCAGATCAGGTGGGTTTTACCCCTGAGCGCCAGGCCTCGGACAATATTTGTAGAATTTTAAATATAATCAACAACAGCAACAGGAGCCAAAATGTGACCCTGATTCTGGGGCTGGATGCAAAGAAGGCTTTTATTAGAGTAGCGTGGCCTTTCATGTTCTAGGTAATGAATAAAATGGGAATACACGAAAGCTTCATGAAAGGAGTGCGGGCACTATACTCAAACCAAACTGCCATGGTGTGAACTTCAGGCTATATTTCAGCTCCATTTCGAATTACAAATGGAACCCGACAGGGATGCCCCTTGTCCCCATTGCTGTTTGCCCTGTGTATAGAGGCTTTAGTTTCAAAAATTAGGTTGTACTATGCAATTGATGGAGTAACAATAGGTGATAGAGAATACAAGGTGTCTGTTCACAGACACTGTCTTGCTAACACTCAGAAACTATTCAATATAGTAGAATAATTTTTGTATATTCTCAAATTTCAAAATAAATCACACTAAGTCAGAAGCTCTATGTCTACATATCCCAAAAAAGGACAAGCTAAGTATGAAAAAACAATTTCTTATTAAATGGAAACCAGATAAGATCAAATATTTGGAAGTTTATATAACAGGGACATGCAACAACCTCTATGGGGCAAACTAACCAGAACTTATTAAAGAGGTGAAAAAAAGACCTAAAGACCTGGGATAGACATCAAATATCATGGACAGGTAGAATAACCTCGCTAAAAATGAACACACTACCCAGGATGCTGTATTGATTTCAGGTACTACCTGTCACAGTTCCACAAAAAGATATTAAAGAGCTGGAAAAAGAAATAACAAAGTTTATATGGCATGGCAGAAAACCAAGAATAAAGAAAAACGTAATGGGCTACCAACAATACTAGGTGGTATGTCTCAACCAGACATAATGAAATTTTATGAAGTGGCTAGGTTAAGCCCCCTGATATATTGGTCAATGGAGGAGGGAGTGAAGCCATGGGTAGCAATAGAAGGGGCAGAAGCCCAGACAAGAGATATGGCGACACTACTATGGTTAAAGAAGGAGATGAGGCCCGAGTTCACAAGACACAACCAGTGATAGCAAACTCTCTAAAATTATAGGATAAGTTCTCCAGAGACAAATCTATTTCATCGATCCCCTCACCCCTGATCCCAATTCTGTCCAACCCAGGGATCGTCCCGGCTCACCAATAAAAGGTATATAAAAATATGGCGAGAAAAAGGCTTAAGGAGACTTTGGGATTTAGTGAAATCAGATAGAATTAAGACATTCCAGGAAAGTTTGAAGGTGAAGTTTGACTTACCAAACATGCATGTATACCAATATTTTCAGATAAGACACTATGGGGCCTATTCACTAAGCTCCGATAAGTGGCTTTAAGAGCGCAAAGTACCCTTTAAGTCCGATAAAGGCTGTAGTGCGATTCACTAAGCACTGATAATGCGCTTTATCACTCTTAAAAGGCATTTTTTCAGCACTCTGTGCAAAATGCGCCTGATCAGGCATATGCGCTGATTTTAGCCAGTACTTGAGATTCACCTAGCAGCGCTAAGTGAATCGGCCTTAAAAAACGGGCCTGACAAACGCGCCACCTAAAGGCAGGCACAAAAGGAGCTGGACTTAGAAAAAAATTCTTTGTTTAAATTTTTGCAGGCACACCATCCATACAAAAGGCCCGTGGATGTCCCCGGCTGACCACACGGGGGTCCCTGGGTGATCCCTGCGGGACTACGGGGGTCCCCGAGTGGTGTCCAGGGGTCCCCACGGGCATCCTGGGGTCCCCGCAGGCATCCAGGGGTGTCCAGGGGTCCCCGCGGACGTCCGCGAGCCTGCTGTACCAATGGTGTGCCCCCGAAAAATAAACAATACTTTAAAAAAATACACTCCCCCCAACACATACACTACAGTAATGGGCAAAATTACTATTATCCACATATGGATAATAATGCATTTGCCCATTAAAAAATACATTAATCACAATAAATAAAATAAATACATAGTTGCATAGTTACATAGTTGATGAGGTTGAAAAAAGACGTACGTCCATCAAGTTCAAACTATGCTAAATTTAGACAACAGATACTTTATCCTATTTCTATACTTACTTATTGATCCAGAGGAAGGCAAACAAAAAACCCCAGTGACATATCATCCAATGATATCTCATTAGGGGAAAAATAAATTCCTTCATGACTCCAAGAATTGGCAATCGGAATAATCCCTGGATCAACATCCTTCCCATGTATACTTATTTGGTATATCCCTGTATACCTTTCCTATCTAAAAAGATGTACAACCTTTTTTTGAACAAATCTATTGTATCTGCCATCACAGTCTCCATGGGTAATGAATTCCATATTTTAACTGCCCTTACTGTGAAGAACCCTTTATTTTGTTGCTGGTGAAATCTCCATTCCTCCAACCTTAAGGGATGGCCCGAGTCCTTTGTACTGCCGGTGGGATGAATAGTTCTTAAAGCTCCTTGCATTGTCCCCCAATATATTTGTATATAGTTATCATATCCCCTCTTAGAAACCTCTATTCTAATGTAAAAAATTCTAATTTAGCTAGCCTCTCCTCATAAGTTAGATTGTCCATTTGCTTTATTCATTTGGTGGCTCTTCTCTGAACTCTCTCTAGTTCCATAATGTCATTTCTTAGGATTGGTGCCCAAAATTGTACTCCATATTCAAGGTGTGGTCTTACTAATGCTTTGTAAAGGGGCATAATTATGTTTACTTCCCTTCCATCCATTGCCCGTTTGATGCAAGATAAGATCTTGTTTGCCTTTGCAGCTACTGCATGACTTTGGGCACTATTGCTAAGTCTGCTGTCTACAAGCACTCCTAAATCCTTCTCCATCAAGGATTCCCCCAATATATCTCCATTTAATTTGTAAGTCGCCTTTTTATTCTTGCATCCCAAATGCATAACCTTAAATGTATCTGTATTAAACCTCATCTGCCATTTACCTGCCCACGTTTCCAGTCTCTCCAAATCCTTCTGAAGAGAATTTACATCCTGCTCTGATTCTATTACCTTACACAATTTAGTATCATCAGCAAATATGGAGACTTTGCTCTCGATCCCAACCTCAAGGTCATTAATAAACAAGTTAAAAAGCAGGGGTCCCAGTACCGATCCCTGCGGTACTCCACTCACGACTTTAGCCCATCCTGAAAAAGTTCCATTTATGACAACCCTCTGTTGTCTGTCCTTTAACCAGTTTTCAATCCAGGTGCATATATTATTACTGAGTCCATTTTGCTTTATTTTGTACACCAACCTCTTGTGTGAAACCGTATCAAAAGACTTTGCAAAATCTAAGTAGACCACATCAACTGCATTACCCTGGTCTATATTCCTACTTACTTCCTCAAAGAAACAAATAAGGTTTGTTTGGCATGATCTATCCTTCCTAAATCCATGCTGACTATTACTAATAATTTTGTTTTCCATTAGGTATTCCTGAATATTATCCCGTATTAAACCTTCAAGTAGTTTCCCCACTATTGAAACAGTGATGTATAGAAAAGCCCGGGCGCAACCTCAAATGGATGACTTGTGGGGTGATACAATTCTAGTGATAGAACAATACAACCTTAAAGAGTACTTTAAGGTCCCCTCTACTTCCGGATCTCTTCCCGCTGCTCAAACCCCAAAGAGGACCTATCCAGGATCCTTGGTAATATGGGAAAACAGACAAAAAATGGGGGAGCACAGGTTGAGGGACTATACAGACGTTTGTAAAACTGCACGGTATAGAGCTTTGAGATGAAATAAGGTGTACAATAACATAAACACTTACACGGCCTTGTGTAAATGCTTTCACATCAAGGTATCTTTACTTTAGGTGTCTTCTCTTCTGTGTTCTTTCCGCTTATAATTATTCTTCTCCTCTGTTGTGAAGTTGAGCGTTTCTGGTCTTCTCCACAGGAATGATTTGCGATGTCGTCCTCAGGATTAAATGAAACGAGAACAAATTGCGTAAGGGACAATACAGAAAATATAAAATATATCTGGGGTAGACAACTGTATTAAAATCAGAAAAGCAGAGGAATACTGCATCCACTCACACAGACAAGCGTGAGTGATCTCTGGAGGGAGGTGTCTTTGATGGCACCTCACTGCAGGGCTGTCACGCACCCCACCTGCTCTTTGCACCAAACAAATAGGGAAAGAAGGGGTGAAGGGGCGGAGGTGGATTTAAAATGTAACCGCGTTAGGTTAACAGTAGACTCACACGGCCATGTGTGAGTATGAACTCAAATTGGTGTCTCTTCTCCCCTCTCTGGAGCTTCAAATCCAAACCTTCAACTGAGTATGTTAAATCACTCAAATAGTGCCTGGATCACACGATGGTACACAAGGGTGCAAGGGTGAAAAGACGTGATATTTATTAACAACAACAGGGCAGAGTCCTAACAAAACATTAAAAAGCACTTAGTCAAAATGACTCAAGAGCTAGGTGTGCATAGAAACAGCCAGTCTATCGGAAAATGTTTGTGCAGGATACTCAAGTGCGCAGCTAACTCTCCGCGTCCGGATGGTATGCTGTGCTCCTGCCTCCTGCTTCCGACGGTGGCTGAAGTGGTAAAAAAAGTCTCAGGGATACTAGCAACGTGTTTCGCCCTTCTTGGGCTTCCTCAGGCTCCGTAGAAAGGTATGGCTGGGGTCATAGCCTTATGTAGGGATCCCTCAACCAATCCGATCCTCTCCCTGAGCCCCTCCTTTGCTTCAATGACGTGTCTCTGTTGAATCCTCTCAGCTGTCACATCTCGGGGGTAATGAGTGCTCTAAAGTCGCGCTCTCACTCTTTAGCATTGCGTCCCATGATAGATTACATTTTTGACGATTTCATGAATAAATAAATAAATATATATGTGCACTGTGTCAGCACAAACTTACAGGTCGCTGGAACAAGTGTTCAGCTATGAGAATAGTTTAGAGGACAGACCCCTTAGTTAGGTACAGAGGTTAACATGTTTCTTAGTTTCTCACCGGGGTACACATGGTGATTACAGATATAGTAGTGTAAAGGCACATACAGATATTTAATTAAAATTATATTACATGGGTTCATAGTAAAGGAACAAGGATATTCAATTTAATACTAAAAACTGTTAAAAATTATGATGAATGATAAAATACTTAATATAAAATCCTAAACGTTAATAAAACATATTTCATATGAGTACTTAAAATACATACTTTTATGGTGACTTTGGTTAAAATGTTTTTAAAAAGTTAGACATGGATATGGTCTTACAGACGTCGGATTAGTATCTCTGCTGAGAGGTGTCATCTGGAATGGAACATGACACAACAAAAATAAAGTCAATGTCTTATATCTGAATGGATACATGGTGCTGCTCAACTTAAATTAGTTGGAGTAGCTGATGGCTATATAAAAGCATACAGTAACATTTATAAAAACAGACGTGTCTCCAAATATTGTGTGCCCTGCGAGACATACTGTCACCTAGATGAAGGCCCCTAGGTCTATGTCTATGTTCAGACCTTTCGGAGTTAGGGTCTTCAACCTATAGATCCAGTATGTCTCGCGCTGGCACAGTTTCATGAGTCTATCCCCCCCTCTCCAATGTGGGTCTACTTTCTCAATCCCTTTGTAACTTAAACCTTCAGGATTACCTCCGTGACATAGGCTGAAATGCCTAGAGACGTTGTGTGTCATTACCTGCCTGCGTATGTTGCCCAAGTGCTCCAGTATTCGGACCCTAAGTGGTCTTGACGTGCGACCCATGTACTGGAGGCCACAAGGGCAGGCGAGCAGGTAAACAACATACTCACTCCTACAGTTTATCATTTGCTTAATTTTGAAAGTTTTTTTTGTGGTGTTTGAGCTAAAAGTTGCTTTCTCCCCCTTTACTGCTTGTTTACAGGCTTTACAATCTTGGCATCCAAAGAAGCCTATCGGAGGGGGTAACCACTGCTTCTCATTTGGAGTCTTAATTCTCCTGAAAGTACTTGGCGCTAATTTTGCTTTAATGGACTGTGCTTTCCTAAATATAACCCTGGGTATGTCTGGAATGTGTCCATTTAGGATTGGATCCTTTTGGACCACATGCCAGTGCTTGTGTATGATGTCCCTTACTTTGTTTGCTTCCATGCTATACGTGGTAATAAAAGCTGAATTAAAATTGCTCTCGTTAGTCTTTTTTTGTGTTTTCAACAGATCATCTCTAGGAATTGCTTCCAGTTTTTTCGCTGCTACACTTATAATTCTAGTTTGGTAGCCCCTCTCAAGAAATTTTTCCTCTAGCGTATGTGCTTGTTTTTTGAAAATTTCATGGTTCGAGCAGTTCCTTTTAATTCTCCTGAACTGACCATAGGGGATGTTATTAAGCCACTTAGGGTGGTGGCAGCTAGAGGACAGCAAAAAGTTGTTAGCATCCGTGGGCTTAAAAAAAGTTTTTGTTTTAATTTTGCTCTGTTCTACATAAATCGTCAGATCAAGAAAGTTAATTGTGTCTTTGCTGTGTTCCGAGGTGAATTCTAGATTGATGTTATTTTTGTTTATGTGGTTAATAAATTCTCCTAACAGTATCTCGCTCCCTTTCCAAAAGAACAACACATCATCGATATATCGATGCCATGAAACCAAATTGGCACTGAAGGGATTATTTGACCATATTGTATTCTCCTCCCAGTTTGACATGAAAATATTGGCAAAGCTTGGGGCGAACCGCGTGCCCATCGCGGTCCTACAAAGTTGTAGGAACAGATCGTCATTAAACCAGAAGACATAATGTCCTAAAATAAAATTGATACTGTCTAAAATAAAAGTACCCTGTTCCTTTTTGATAAGAGTGTCTTTGGACATTACTCTGGATACTGCCTCTATACCGTCTAAATGTCTTATACATGTATACAGGGATTTAACGTCACATGTACCCAGTATGAAATCATCCTGCCAATTAATCTCCTTTAATATATTTAGGACCTGCGTCGTGTCCTTTAAATAGGATTTGCCTGCAGTCGCGTATTTTTGAAGGAAGAAGTCTACATATTCTGATAAGTTTTGCGTGAGGGACCCAATGCCGGATATTATCGGCCTCCCAGGGGGGGTTTCCAAGCATTTGTGTATTTTCGGTAGAAAATCAAACACTGGTAAAATTGTTTTTTCCTGTTGTATATAGCCCCATTCTTTCGTGGTTAATATTCCTAAACTTTTCCCTCTGTCTAGAATCACGTCTAGTTCTTTTTTAAATTCTTTGTAGGGTCACTTAACAGTTTTTGATAAGTTTTCTTATCCCCTAAGATTCTCCCTGCTTCCTGTAGATAATATTCAGTGTCCATCACCACCACTCCTCCACCTTTATCTGCTGGTTTGATGGTGATGGACTTGTCATCCATTAGAACCTTAAGGGCTTCCTTCTCCTCTTTGCTGAGGTTGTCTTTGAGTTTTTTTGAGCTCTCAGTCAACTTCTCAAGGTCATCTGCAATTAATTGATGATATACCTCTAAATAATGCCCCTTACTGCCACTTGGGTTAAACTTTGACTTCTCCCGTAGTTTTGAATGGACGAAACTGTCTTCTGCACTGTTCACAAGTTGTGTGTCCTGCCTTGCTCCCGTTATTTCTCTGCTTTGGGCATCCTTATTGAGGAAAAAACGCTTAATTGTGAGCTGTCTTAGGAATTTATTTGCGTCTAGGAACATACTGAAGCCACTTGGTTTTGTTGCTGGTGCAAAATTTAAGCCCCTGGCTATTAGATCAACCTGTGTTTGGTTCAGTGTGACCTTGCTTATATTAAATACTCCTCCTACTTTGCTGCTTTTTTTGACTTGCTTCCTTCTCCCTCTCTGTCCTCTCTTTCTCTTTATTTCCCTCTGTTGCTTTCCTCCGTGCCCCTGTCTGTGAGTGTCTCCTGTTGCTTCTGTAAAAGTGGTCCCTGCAAGGGACTTTGGTCTAAAAAAGATACCGCAGTATCCTGCTTGGTTCTCTCCCAAACCGGGTTCCTCACTGGGGATCTGCTGATGTGCCTCTGTTTCCTTTCCTCGTCCCTCCTCGGTCTTGATCTATCCCGTCTATCTCTATGGTCCTCTCTTACATCCGTCCAATGATAATTCTCTCTTCTCTCCTCCCTTTCCCTCCTTCCCTCTCTCTCGTAATAATGCTGTCTATCCCAATCCCGTGCTCTTTCTTGACTCCAAGTCTCTCTTCTATATTGGTGTCTCCTATCATAAGGTTCATATCTACTAATCTCCTTTTGGTGATATGGGTTACTCTGATGGTAAGGTCTATAATGATGGGGCTCCCCCCTATCTTGTGGTTTTCTCTCCTTTTCCCTCCTATCCATTTCCGTACCTGGCTCTCTTTCTTTTTTGGGGGGGGCAGGTGGTGGAGGTGGGGGGGCTGGATCTTTTGTGATGATGGGGTGTTTAACTTTTTTCTTCTCATTTGACTGGTTTCTGAATCTCCTTGGGGTGTGTGTACTGTCGTCTCTACCTCTCTCGGGATTCTTGCTCCACCCACTTTTATCCCATCTTTTATTGAGCCCTTCCTCATAGTCTTCCTTGTCGCGTTTGAATTTAATGTTTTTACTGATCACCAAGCTTTTCTCAAGGGCATCAATCTCGTCTGAGAGTTTTTTATTCCTTTCTAGGAAAGTTTGGTGTTCCATTAGTGGCTCTAATTTGGTTTTAATTTAATTGACCTCCTCATCTATTTTTCCCAATGTGTGTTTGTGATGTTCAATCAGTAACTTGATTAGGTCCCTGCAACATGTGTCCAGTATGCCTTCCCATATGACAGTGTACTCGATCTCTTCTAAATCAAAGGACGGTTTCTTACTGGTCCTTAAATCCCTGGGGATTCTATTCACCCTTAGGTACTCTTCCAGATAAGCCTTATCAAGTATTTTTCTTGTCTCCTTTTTGAGGAGTTTGTCTAATTTATCAAATTCTTCGCTAATGATATTATTCTCATCTCTTTCCTCAGTGTTTTTCATCCTACTTTCCATGTCTCTCTCTTTTTTTAATCTTTTCTCAAAAATATTAATGGTTGTTTCAGTTGTTTCCATTTCCATGGTCCCTATTTGATCTAAAATAGAACTCAGATTGGATGTACTTAAAGAGGTGAAACCCTTATAATCTGGTTACCTCTATAAGGTGGGTTGCTGCCTCAGGTGTTTAGGATGTTTGGAACAGTGATGTACAGAAAAGCCCGGGCGCTACCTCAAATGGATGACTTGTGGGGTGATACAATTCTAGTGATAGAACAATACAACCGTAAAGAGTACTTTAAGGTCCCCTCTACTTCCGGATCTCTTCCCGCTGCTCAAATCCCAAAGAGGACCTATCCAGGATCCTTGGTAATATGGGAAAACAGACAAAAAATGGGGGAGCACAGGTTGAGGGACCATACAGACGTTTGTAAAACTGCACGGTATAGAGCTGTGAGATGAAATATTTAATCCTGAGGACGACATCGCAAATCATTCCTGTGGAGAAGACCAGAAACGCTCAACTTCACAACAGAGGAGAAGAATAATTATAAGCGGAAAGAACACAGAAGAGAAGACACCTAAAGTAAAGATACCTTGATGTGAAAGCATTTACACAAGGCCGTGTAAGTGTTTACGTTATTGTACACCTTATTTCATCTCACAGCTCTATACCGTGCAGTTTTACAAACGTCTGTATGGTCCCTCAACCTGTGCTCCCCCATTTTTTGTCTGTTTTCCCATATTACCAAGGATCCTGGATAGGTCCTCTTTGGGATTTGAGCAGCGGGAAGAGATCCGGAAGTAGAGGGGACCTTAAAGTACTCTTTACGGTTGTATTGTTCTATCACTAGAATTGTATCACCCCACAAGTCATCCATTTGAGGTAGCGCCCGGGCTTTTCTGTACATCACTGTTCCAAACATCCTAAACACCTGAGGCAGCAACCCACCTTATAGAGGTAACCAGATTATAAGGGTTTCACCTCTTTAAGTACATCCAATCTGAGTTCTATTTTAGATCAAATAGGGACCATGGAAATGGAAACAACTGAAACAACCATTAATATTTTTGAGAAAAGATTAAAAAAAGAGAGAGACATGGAAAGTAGGATGAAAAACACTGAGGAAAGAGATGAGAATAATATCATTAGCGAAGAATTTGATAAATTAGACAAACTCCTCAAAAAGGAGACAAGAAAAATACTTGATAAGGCTTATCTGGAAGAGTACCTAAGGGTGAATAGAATCCCCAGGGATTTAAGGACCAGTAAGAAACCGTCCTTTGATTTAGAAGAGATCGAGTACACTGTCATATGGGAAGGCATACTGGACACATGTTGCAGGGACCTAATCAAGTTACTGATTGAACATCACAAACACACATTGGGAAAAATAGATGAGGAGGTCAATTAAATTAAAACCAAATTAGAGCCACTAATGGAACACCAAACTTTCCTAGAAAGGAATAAAAAACTCTCAGACGAGATTGATGCCCTTGAGAAAAGCTTGGTGATCAGTAAAAACATTAAATTCAAACGCGACAAGGAAGACTATGAGGAAGGGCTCAATAAAAGATGGGATAAAAGTGGGTGGAGCAAGAATCCCGAGAGAGGTAGAGACGACAGTACACACACCCCAAGGAGATTCAGAAACCAGTCAAATGAGAAGAAAAAAGTTAAACACCCCATCATCACAAAAGATCCAGCCCCCCCACCTCCACCACCTGCCCCCCCCAAAAAAGAAAGAGAGCCAGGTACGGAAATGGATAGGAGGGAAAAGGAGAGAAAACCACAAGATAGGGGGGAGCCCCATCATTATAGACCTTACCATCAGAGTAACCCATATCACCAAAAGGAGATTAGTAGATATGAACCTTATGATAGGAGACACCAATATAGAAGAGAGACTTGGAGTCAAGAAAGAGCACGGGATTGGGATAGACAGCATTATTACGAGAGAGAGGGAAGGAGGGAAAGGGAGGAGAGAAGAGAGAATTATCATTGGACGGATGTAAGAGAGGACCATAGAGATAGACGGGATAGATCAAGACCGAGGAGGGACGAGGAAAGGAAACAGAGGCACATCAGCAGATCCCCAGTGAGGAACCCGGTTTGGGAGAGAACCAAGCAGGATACTGCGGTATCTTTTTTAGACCAAAGTCCCTTGCAGGGACCACTTTTACAGAAGCAACAGGAGACACTCACAGACAGGGGCACGGAGGAAAGCAACAGAGGGAAATAAAGAGAAAGAGAGGACAGAGAGGGAGAAGGAAGCAAGTCAAAAAAAGCAGCAAAGTAGGAGGAGTATTTAATATAAGCAAGGTCACACTGAACCAAACACAGGTTGATCTAATAGCCAGGGGCTTAAATTTTGCACCAGCAACAAAACCAAGTGGCTTCAGTATGTTCCTAGACGCAAATAAATTCCTAAGACAGCTCACAATTAAGCGTTTTTTCCTCAATAAGGATGCCCAAAGCAGAGAAATAACGGGAGCAAGGCAGGACACACAACTTGTGAACAGTGCAGAAGACAGTTTCGTCCATTCAAAACTACGGGAGAAGTCAAAGTTTAACCCAAGTGGCAGTAAGGGGCATTATTTAGAGGTATATCATCAATTAATTGCAGATGACCTTGAGAAGTTGACTGAGAGCTCAAAAAAACTCAAAGACAACCTCAGCAAAGAGGAGAAGGAAGCCCTTAAGGTTCTAATGGATGACAAGTCCATCACCATCAAACCAGCAGATAAAGGTGGAGGAGTGGTGGTGATGGACACTGAATATTATCTACAGGAAGCAGGGAGAATCTTAGGGGATAAGAAAACTTATCAAAAACTGTTAAGTGACCCTACAAAGAATTTAAAAAAGAACTAGACGTGATTCTAGACAGAGGGAAAAGTTTAGGAATATTAACCACGAAAGAATGGGGCTATATACAACAGGAAAAAACAATTTTACCAGTGTTTGATTTTCTACCGAAAATACACAAATGCTTGGAAACCCCCCCTGGGAGGCCGATAATATCCGGCATTGGGTCCCTCACGCAAAACTTATCAGAATATGTAGACTTCTTCCTTCAAAAATACGCGACTGCAGGCAAATCCTATTTAAAGGACACGACGCAGGTCCTAAATATATTAAAGGAGATTAATTGGCAGGATGATTTCATACTGGGTACATGTGACGTTAAATCCCTGTATACATGTATAAGACATTTAGACGGTATAGAGGCAGTATCCAGAGTAATGTCCAAAGACACTCTTATCAAAAAGGAACAGGGTACTTTTATTTTAGACAGTATCAATTTTATTTTAGGACATTATGTCTTCTGGTTTAATGACGATCTGTTCCTACAACTTTGTAGGACCGCGATGGGCACGCGGTTCGCCCCAAGCTTTGCCAATATTTTCATGTCAAACTGGGAGGAGAATACAATATGGTCAAATAATCCCTTCAGTGCCAATTTGGTTTCATGGCATCGATATATCGATGATGTGTTGTTCTTTTGGAAAGGGAGCGAGATACTGTTAGGAGAATTTATTAACCACATAAACAAAAATAACATCAATCTAGAATTCACCTCGGAACACAGCAAAGACACAATTAACTTTCTTGATCTGACGATTTATGTAGAACAGAGCAAAATTAAAACAAAAACTTTTTTTAAGCCCACGGATGCTAACAACTTTTTGCTGTCCTCTAGCTGCCACCACCCTAAGTGGCTTAATAACATCCCCTATGGTCAGTTCAGGAGAATTAAAAGGAACTGCTCGAACCATGAAATTTTCAAAAAACAAGCACATACGCTAGAGGAAAAATTTCTTGAGAGGGGCTACCAAACTAGAATTATAAGTGTAGCAGCGAAAAAACTGGAAGCAATTCCTAGAGATGATCTGTTGAAAACACAAAAAAAGACTAACGAGAGCAATTTTAATTCAGCTTTTATTACCACGTATAGCATGGAAGCAAACAAAGTAAGGGACATCATACACAAGCACTGGCATGTGGTCCAAAAGGATCCAATCCTAAATGGACACATTCCAGACATACCCAGGGTTATATTTAGGAAAGCACAGTCCATTAAAGCAAAATTAGCGCCAAGTACTTTCAGGAGAATTAAGACTCCAAATGAGAAGCAGTGGTTACCCCCTCCGATAGGCTTCTTTGGATGCCAAGATTGTAAAGCCTGTAAACAAGCAGTAAAGGGGGAGAAAGCAACTTTTAGCTCAAACACCACAAAAAAAACTTTCAAAATTAAGCAAATGATAAACTGTAGGAGTGAGTATGTTGTTTACCTGCTCGCCTGCCCTTGTGGCCTCCAGTACATGGGTCGCACGTCAAGACCACTTAGGGTCCGAATACTGGAGCACTTGGGCAACATACGCAGGCAGGTAATGACACACAACGTCTCTAGGCATTTCAGCCTATGTCACGGAGGTAATCCTGAAGGTTTAAGTTACAAAGGGATTGAGAAAGTAGACCCACATTGGAGAGGGGGGGATAGACTCATGAAACTGTGCCAGCGCGAGACATACTGGATCTATAGGTTGAAGACCCTAACTCTGAAAGGTCTGAACATAGACATAGACCTAGGGGCCTTCATTTAGGTGACAGTATGTCTCGCAGGGAACACAACATTTGGAGACACGTCTGTTTTTATAAATGTTACTGTATGCTTTTATATAGCCATCAGCTACTCCAACAGATTTAAGTTGAGCAGCACCATGTATCCATTCAGATATAAGACATTGACTTTATTTTGTTTTGTCATGTTCCATTCCAGATGACACCTCTCAGCAGAGATACTAATCCGACGTCTGTAAGACCATATTCATGTCTAAGTTTTTTAAAACATTTTAACCAAAGTCACCATAAAAGTATGTATTTTAAGTACTCATATGAAATATGTTTTATTAATGTTTAGGATTTTATATTAAGTATTTTATCATTCATCATAATTTTTAACAGTTTTTAGTATTAAATTGAATATCCTTGTTCCTTTACTATGAACCCGTGTCATATAATTTTAATTAAATATCTGTATGTGCCTTTACACTACTATATCTGTAATCACCATGTGTACCCCGGTGAGAAACTAAGAAACATGTTAACCCCTGTACCTAACTAAGGGGTCTGTCCTCTAAACTATTCTCATAGCTGAACACTTGTTCCAGCGACCTGTAAGTTTGTGCTGACACAGTGCACATATATATTTATTTATTTATTCATGAAATCGTCAAAAATGTAATCTATCATGGGACGCAATGCTAAAGAGTGAGAGCGCGACTTTAGAGCACTCATTACCCCCTAGATGTGACAGCTGAGAGGATTCAACAGAGACATGTCATTGAAGCAAAGGAGGGACTCAGGGAGAGGATCGGATTGGTTGAGGGATCCCTACATAAGGCTATGACCCCAGCCATACCTTTCTACGGAGCCTGAGGAAGCCCAAGAAGGGCGAAACACGTTGCTAGTATCCCTGAGACTTTTTTTACCACTTCAGCCACCGTCGGAAGCAGGAGGCAGGAGAACAGCATACCATCCGGACGCGGAGAGTTAGCTGCGCACTTGAGTATCCTGCACAAACATTTTCCGATAGACTGGCTGTTTCTATGCACACCTAGCTCTTGAGTCATTTTGACTAAGTGCTTTTTAAAGTTTTGTTAGGACTCTGCCCTGTTGTTGTTAATAAATATCACGTCTTTTCACCCTTGCACCCTTGTGTACCATCGTGTGATCCAGGCACTATTTGAGTGATTTAACATACTCAGTTGAAGGTTTGGATTTGAAGCTCCAGAGAGGGGAGAAGAGACACCAATTTGAGTTCATACTCACACATGGCCGTGTGAGTCTACTGTTAACCTAACGCGGTTACATTTTAAATCCACCTCCGCCCCTTCACCCCTTCTTTCCCTATTTGTTTGGTGCAAAGAGCAGGTGGGGTGCGTGACAGCCCTGCAGTGAGGTGCCATCAAAGATACCTCCCTCCAGAGATCACTCATGCTTGTCCGTGTGAGTGGATGCAGTATTCCTCTGCTTTTCTGATTTTAATACAGTTGTCTACCCCAGATATATTTTATATTTTCTGTATTGTCCCTTACGCAATTTGTTCTCGTTTTATTTAATCCTGAGGACGACATCGCAAATCATTCCTGTGGAGAAGACCAGAAACGCTCAACTTCACAACAGAGGAGAAGAATAATTATAAGCGGAAAGAACACAGAAGAGAAGACACCTAAAGTAAAGATACCTTGATGTTAAAGCATTTACACAAGGCCGTGTAAGTGTTTACGTTATTGTACACCTTATTTCATCTCACAGCTCTATACCGTGCAGTTTTACAAACGTCTGTATGGTCCCTCAACCTGTGCTCCCCCATTTTTTGTCTGTTTTCCCATATTACCAAGGATCCTGGATAGGTCCTCTTTGGGATTTGAGCAGCGGGAAGAGATCCGGAAGTAGAGGGGACCTTAAAGTACTCTTTACGGTTGTATTGTTCTATCACTAGAATTGTATCACCCCACAAGTCATCCATTTGAGGTAGCGCCCGGGCTTTTCTGTACATCACTGTTCCAAACATCCTAAACACCTGAGGCAGCAACCCACCTTATAGAGGTAACCAGATTATAAGGGTTTCACCTCTTTAAGTACATCCAATCTGAGTTCTATTTTAGATCAAATAGGGACCATGGAAATGGAAACAACTGAAACAACCATTAATATTTTTGAGAAAAGATTAAAAAAAGAGAGAGACATGGAAAGTAGGATGAAAAACACTGAGGAAAGAGATGAGAATAATATCATTAGCGAAGAATTTGATAAATTAGACAAACTCCTCAAAAAGGAGACAAGAAAAATACTTGATAAGGCTTATCTGGAAGAGTACCTAAGGGTGAATAGAATCCCCAGGGATTTAAGGACCAGTAAGAAACCGTCCTTTGATTTAGAAGAGATCGAGTACACTGTCATATGGGAAGGCATACTGGACACATGTTGCAGGGACCTAATCAAGTTACTGATTGAACATCACAAACACACATTGGGAAAAATAGATGAGGAGGTCAATTAAATTAAAACCAAATTAGAGCCACTAATGGAACACCAAACTTTCCTAGAAAGGAATAAAAAACTCTCAGACGAGATTGATGCCCTTGAGAAAAGCTTGGTGATCAGTAAAAACATTAAATTCAAACGCGACAAGGAAGACTATGAGGAAGGGCTCAATAAAAGATGGGATAAAAGTGGGTGGAGCAAGAATCCCGAGAGAGGTAGAGACGACAGTACACACACCCCAAGGAGATTCAGAAACCAGTCAAATGAGAAGAAAAAAGTTAAACACCCCATCATCACAAAAGATCCAGCCCCCCCACCTCCACCACCTGCCCCCCCCAAAAAAGAAAGAGAGCCAGGTACGGAAATGGATAGGAGGGAAAAGGAGAGAAAACCACAAGATAGGGGGGAGCCCCATCATTATAGACCTTACCATCAGAGTAACCCATATCACCAAAAGGAGATTAGTAGATATGAACCTTATGATAGGAGACACCAATATAGAAGAGAGACTTGGAGTCAAGAAAGAGCACGGGATTGGGATAGACAGCATTATTACGAGAGAGAGGGAAGGAGGGAAAGGGAGGAGAGAAGAGAGAATTATCATTGGACGGATGTAAGAGAGGACCATAGAGATAGACGGGATAGATCAAGACCGAGGAGGGACGAGGAAAGGAAACAGAGGCACATCAGCAGATCCCCAGTGAGGAACCCGGTTTGGGAGAGAACCAAGCAGGATACTGCGGTATCTTTTTTAGACCAAAGTCCCTTGCAGGGACCACTTTTACAGAAGCAACAGGAGACACTCACAGACAGGGGCACGGAGGAAAGCAACAGAGGGAAATAAAGAGAAAGAGAGGACAGAGAGGGAGAAGGAAGCAAGTCAAAAAAAGCAGCAAAGTAGGAGGAGTATTTAATATAAGCAAGGTCACACTGAACCAAACACAGGTTGATCTAATAGCCAGGGGCTTAAATTTTGCACCAGCAACAAAACCAAGTGGCTTCAGTATGTTCCTAGACGCAAATAAATTCCTAAGACAGCTCACAATTAAGCGTTTTTTCCTCAATAAGGATGCCCAAAGCAGAGAAATAACGGGAGCAAGGCAGGACACACAACTTGTGAACAGTGCAGAAGACAGTTTCGTCCATTCAAAACTACGGGAGAAGTCAAAGTTTAACCCAAGTGGCAGTAAGGGGCATTATTTAGAGGTATATCATCAATTAATTGCAGATGACCTTGAGAAGTTGACTGAGAGCTCAAAAAAACTCAAAGACAACCTCAGCAAAGAGGAGAAGGAAGCCCTTAAGGTTCTAATGGATGACAAGTCCATCACCATCAAACCAGCAGATAAAGGTGGAGGAGTGGTGGTGATGGACACTGAATATTATCTACAGGAAGCAGGGAGAATCTTAGGGGATAAGAAAACTTATCAAAAACTGTTAAGTGACCCTACAAAGAATTTAAAAAAGAACTAGACGTGATTCTAGACAGAGGGAAAAGTTTAGGAATATTAACCACGAAAGAATGGGGCTATATACAACAGGAAAAAACAATTTTACCAGTGTTTGATTTTCTACCGAAAATACACAAATGCTTGGAAACCCCCCCTGGGAGGCCGATAATATCCGGCATTGGGTCCCTCACGCAAAACTTATCAGAATATGTAGACTTCTTCCTTCAAAAATACGCGACTGCAGGCAAATCCTATTTAAAGGACACGACGCAGGTCCTAAATATATTAAAGGAGATTAATTGGCAGGATGATTTCATACTGGGTACATGTGACGTTAAATCCCTGTATACATGTATAAGACATTTAGACGGTATAGAGGCAGTATCCAGAGTAATGTCCAAAGACACTCTTATCAAAAAGGAACAGGGTACTTTTATTTTAGACAGTATCAATTTTATTTTAGGACATTATGTCTTCTGGTTTAATGACGATCTGTTCCTACAACTTTGTAGGACCGCGATGGGCACGCGGTTCGCCCCAAGCTTTGCCAATATTTTCATGTCAAACTGGGAGGAGAATACAATATGGTCAAATAATCCCTTCAGTGCCAATTTGGTTTCATGGCATCGATATATCGATGATGTGTTGTTCTTTTGGAAAGGGAGCGAGATACTGTTAGGAGAATTTATTAACCACATAAACAAAAATAACATCAATCTAGAATTCACCTCGGAACACAGCAAAGACACAATTAACTTTCTTGATCTGACGATTTATGTAGAACAGAGCAAAATTAAAACAAAAACTTTTTTTAAGCCCACGGATGCTAACAACTTTTTGCTGTCCTCTAGCTGCCACCACCCTAAGTGGCTTAATAACATCCCCTATGGTCAGTTCAGGAGAATTAAAAGGAACTGCTCGAACCATGAAATTTTCAAAAAACAAGCACATACGCTAGAGGAAAAATTTCTTGAGAGGGGCTACCAAACTAGAATTATAAGTGTAGCAGCGAAAAAACTGGAAGCAATTCCTAGAGATGATCTGTTGAAAACACAAAAAAAGACTAACGAGAGCAATTTTAATTCAGCTTTTATTACCACGTATAGCATGGAAGCAAACAAAGTAAGGGACATCATACACAAGCACTGGCATGTGGTCCAAAAGGATCCAATCCTAAATGGACACATTCCAGACATACCCAGGGTTATATTTAGGAAAGCACAGTCCATTAAAGCAAAATTAGCGCCAAGTACTTTCAGGAGAATTAAGACTCCAAATGAGAAGCAGTGGTTACCCCCTCCGATAGGCTTCTTTGGATGCCAAGATTGTAAAGCCTGTAAACAAGCAGTAAAGGGGGAGAAAGCAACTTTTAGCTCAAACACCACAAAAAAAACTTTCAAAATTAAGCAAATGATAAACTGTAGGAGTGAGTATGTTGTTTACCTGCTCGCCTGCCCTTGTGGCCTCCAGTACATGGGTCGCACGTCAAGACCACTTAGGGTCCGAATACTGGAGCACTTGGGCAACATACGCAGGCAGGTAATGACACACAACGTCTCTAGGCATTTCAGCCTATGTCACGGAGGTAATCCTGAAGGTTTAAGTTACAAAGGGATTGAGAAAGTAGACCCACATTGGAGAGGGGGGGATAGACTCATGAAACTGTGCCAGCGCGAGACATACTGGATCTATAGGTTGAAGACCCTAACTCCGAAAGGTCTGAACATAGACATAGACCTAGGGGCCTTCATCTAGGTGACAGTATGTCTCGCAGGGCACACAATATTTGGAGACACGTCTGTTTTTATAAATGTTACTGTATGCTTTTATATAGCCATCAGCTACTCCAACTAATTTAAGTTGAGCAGCACCATGTATCCATTCAGATATAAGACATTGACTTTATTTTTGTTGTGTCATGTTCCATTCCAGATGACACCTCTCAGCAGAGATACTAATCCGACGTCTGTAAGACCATATCCATGTCTAACTTTTTTAAAACATTTTAACCAAAGTCACCATAAAAGTATGTATTTTAAGTACTCATATGAAATATGTTTTATTAA